>JAGVSP010000212.1:0-106934 GCA_022494985.1 Micrasema minimum | reverse complement strand
TCTGAATAAATTTTTTTGTTTTTTTAAAACAAAGTACCCTGTTTTCTGCTTCATTTGTGCCCCCAAAAACTTTGTACTCACCAATTAGGCCCCCAATAGGGCTACTAAAGGGGGGGTATTTACACCACTGGTATGTGAAAGTGGAATATGTGATGGAAGATGTTTTTTGTGGAAGCAAGAGAAAATTGCCGGAAGAGTTGTGGGCGTTTTTTTCTAGTTTTTTGGGTTTAGTTGGGTATATTTTAAATCTTAAATTTAAATAATAAAGCATGAATTTTTTTTTACCCGTATGAATAAATTTTCGTAGTTTTTGTCTAAAAAAAAAAAATATTAAAAAAAATGTTTGAATGATGCAATAAAATTTCATTTTTTGTATGTGGTCGAATTAAAAAAAACCCTGACTATCTCTTGGCCATACTTTTTTAAATTCCCCCTTTAGTGTCGCCCACCTTTTTTTGTTATTTAAATAATAATATTTCAACGCATTTATTTTGGATTTGGTAAAAATGATCTTCTTAGTTCGTGTAAAAAATCCGCTATTGCCTTCATGTACAAAGTAATAAAAATACATGTTTTAGTGCATCAAGCTTTTTCCCTAGTCTGTGTCAGGGCGGTGGTATGGCGTTATATCCTTTGCCCCCCCTTTTTGAAAAATGGCGTGACGGTTGGCTTTCTATTTTATTTTAAAATTGTAAATCATTTTTTTTGGGTCTTTCTATACATTTTTATTACAGACTCATAAATTCGTTTCAATCACTGGTTTTATCATAAAAAATTTGAAAAGGGAATGAAAAAAAAAAGTAAATTGTAAGAAATAATTATAATATTGTTTTGTTTTAATAATATAATATGTTTTTGTGTAATTCAAAATACAAAGAAATTGCAAAAATTGCTTAAAGTCGGTTTTTAAAATTTTTTTTTTAATAAAAGATTTTTTTAAAGAAAAAATTTCCCTTTTGTTGGGGTAAATTATTGTGTGATTTTTTCGTTGAAAATATCTTTAAAAAAAAGCAAAAAAAAAACTTTTACCACACATCAAACAAGAATTTATGAAGCGGTGTTTTCCCTTCAAATTTAATTTTTTAACACCCCTTTTTTCAAATTTATCCTTTCTCAGACTCCAGCCCTTTGGCCAAAACATGAAAAGTGTGATGTAATGTTATGTGAGTAGTTGCCTTTGTGCGTGGGTGCTAGGGCTAATAGCACCCAGCACGGTTAAGTATAAAAATTTCCACGTCTTTTGATATTTCCCCGTATTTTAAGGTTTTTTTTTGAGTATGTATGAAATTTGTTGAAAAGGCCCGGACACCCAATTTGTTTTCTTTGTATAAAAAAGCTACAGAAATTTTGAAGAAGGACCCGCTTCAAGTTTGGGTGGAGCGAATTTATTTGTATTTGTTTAAAAAGGCTTGATAAAAGGATTTTTTCGTCTCTCAGGCGAATGTGTGGAGTATGTTTTGATAAAAATTGTCAGAGAGAAGGTGAGTTTAAAGCATTTTTCGCAAATAAAGAAAAGGGCTTTTTCGATGGTTCGGTTTGTAGAGCGAAAGGATGATAAAGAAAGGCTAAAAAAATTATGTGGTCTGTTTGGATGTAAAAATCGAGGAGGCCGGGGAAAAAAATGGATGATAAAGTAAAAAAATGCTGAAAGTGGGGGGTAAGAAGTGGGAAATAATCAAGGGTGCATGGAAGAAGTTTGAAAGTGGTGAAAAAGAAGGGGGGGAAAAGGGGGGGTTTTTTTCCCCCCCCCCTTAAAATTTTGGGGGTGGGGTTTTTTTTTTTTTTTGGGTTTAAATTTTTTTCTTTTTTCCTTTTTAAGAGGTTCGATTCCTGGTTGAATCATGTCTAAAATTGTATTTTCATAAGGCTTTCGACCTCCAATTATGATGTAGATTCGAGGTCATTGGTTTTCCGCTTGTACAACGAGTTTCATTACACCGCGTAGCGAGTTTCTGTACGCTATAAACCCTCTAAGTAAGCCAAACGTTCCATACTCTCCCTCATTCAATATTTCAGTCAAATAATAAAGATAATTATATAAATATAGGGTTGGAAAAGAGGATATAAACGCCGCTCTGTATTGGCACATCTTTCTTCGCTTTCTCGACGTTCCAACATATCATGCATGCGAGCCGATTATTCTGACAATTGAGATTTTCTAATAATTCTTTAGTTTTAAGAAAAATAATTTCAACGCTATCTGTACCTTAAGGAATATGGATATTATCCTTGGCTCTTCCCAACCGACTTTTTACTAGGGATTGCTAGGCTATCAGTCATTATGGAGGAGGAGGGACGTCCATTTGGGTGTTCACTTCTTTCAGGTGATTGGTGGGTCACATACATAACTCAGAAATTCTGATGGATGTAGGTCTGTTCGTACCTGATAACTATCTTCGACAAAGGACAGCATCGATTGTTTTACCTGCCAATATGCAGAACCAACCTGCCAATGGTTATGCCTGTTGGTAGAGAGCAATCTTGTTACTTAATCGCATCACCTCGGATGTCGACATATTTCACGACAGTGGGTCTTACATTAGGAAAGCACTTTCTAGCTTATATATTTTTTATCTATACTTTGTTATACCATTATACCAACATAACTATCTTTTGTCATGTACGATTTATTGTTGTGGTGTATTTAGAATGAATTGAATTTTTTTTGTTATGTTCTAAATAACTTAAATAAATAAAATAAAATAAAATGCTATTCTTGAGAATCTCTGGGTTTCTTTGTACATATTGCGGAAAATCTAGTATAAATATAATTCAGTTTGCTGCGTACCTACTTAAAGCGGAACTGGATCTTATAATTATCAAAAAATGGCGCCAGTATCTAAACATAGCGGTGTGCTACTTTTTTCACTCTTTTTGACGTTCTTTGTCGTGCTGGCAGAGTGCAACAGCAGTTAGTATTTTTAATTTATTGCCTTTTTTTAAAATTTGAAGTTACTTTTTAAAAAAAGTGAACTTTACGTACCTATCCTACTCATGGTGTATCAAAACTCGTGGTAGAACCCGAAAACTGGTGAATCTACATCATATTTGGAGTCGAATGTGTAATATGACTTATTAATCTGAGCTTGAAAAAAAAATTTTTTTTTCGTCATAAATCCTTTGATAAGTACGGCAGATTAATGTAAATTGCACAAATTATTATAAAAATTCAGTTCTTTGTTTTGTTTTCTTAATGGATAGTATTAATTTGACTAAATATATAATAGCGATTTGACAAAAAAAATCTAGAAAAAAAAATCTATTTTTTTCTCAATTTAAATCCTTTGATAAGTACTGCAGATTAATTTAAAATTGCACAAATTATTATAAAAAATTCAGTTCTTTGTTTTGTTTTCTTAATTGATAGAAATAATTTGACTTAATATATAATAACGATTTGTAAAAAAATATCGAAAAAAAAATCTTTTTTTCTAAATTTTTCTCGTAAACTATGGGTCAATTCAAAATATTTTATTCTTCACAATCGACTCAAAATATTATGTAGATTCTCCGCTTTACCGCTAGTCCATCGAGTTTTGTTACACCATGTATGCCTACCCCGACTTACGACTACTTCGTCTTAGGACATTGCATTCATAATGTTACTTATCTATGGTTTGAAAAATAAGTTTTTTTTCCATATTTTTTAGTATTGGAACATCAATGTGGAGAAAATGAAAAGTATTCGACCTGCGCAAGTGAATGCGAGCCAACTTGCGCCAATCCTAAAGAAGGAAATTGCACCTTCAAATGTAATATAGCCTGTGTATGCCTACCAGACCACCTTCGCAATGACAAGAAAAAGTGTGTTCATAAAACTAAATGCTAGTTTTAAAAAAAATCGCGACCTGGGAAACGTAAGTTTGGAGATTTTTGTGTAAAGGAAAATAGTATATTAGTTTTGATTTTAACACATGGAATAAAAATCCCCTTTAATATACATTTTTTTGTATTTTTTTTTGCTTTTTATTGTCAAATTAGGGCCGGCTTTACAATCGTCCGTTCGTAGCGTTTGATATACCGGCTCTAAACCAACTGTTATCGGAAAACAATTGGTTTATAAAATAATGAAATATGGCCCAGTTTCTCTGTGTTTGTAATACAAGGGTGGTTCAGTGTACTGAATTTTTTAATGGAAAGGTGTATTTGAAAAAAAAGCGATATGGTTTATACAAAGTATATTAAATATCAGATATTATTGATATCCCAACAGAGACAGAGAAACTCTGGAAACGAATGTGTAGGCATTTACAAGGCTTATGACCTGTCATTGGCTGGGTTAAGTGGCCACTTGATGTATTACAACATTCCCCATTCCGCCCATCATCTGATAACCATATATGTAATTTTTTTGAAACTACTATATATTGAACTCGTCTTCAACGCTTCACATAACAGAAGATTTATATGCTGGTGACATATTTTGGGAAGATTATAAAGCATTTTTTGGCAATCATATTTATTAGTGCAGGTAAGGCTCTACTGAACTTAATTACTTACTAGAAGACGCCTCTCCTATGTTTGTTTGCTTTATATTTTATATTTAATGACAGGTCATAAGCCTTGTAAACGCCTAGATAATCCACGTTCGTTTCCAGAGTTTCTCTGTCTCTGTTGGGATATCAATAATATCTGAAATTACCCCAGCATGGGTATGATCCAGTAATTTGTCTACAAGTATTTGTACACGTTCAAAATGTTGTTATATTAAATATTTTTTCACATAATTGCCATCCCGTTTAAGACCATACCCCACCACATGACTGGCGGCCGCTTTCCCATACAAACGTATTCTTCAATTTTCTCCCTGGAATTTGACATTAGAGCAATGATTTTTTCACACATTTTAGATATTGACCAGATGCGTGTTTGGGAGATAAACACGAGCGTAATGACGGCCAAGTTAGAAGGGATCATAAATCGAATTCACATGTTAGGAAATGTATTTTATACTTTTTTTGTTATTTTATTTATTTATTCATTTGTAATACACCACATACACCACACTCCACACACATTTAACAACACACATACACATGACATAACTTAGCCACTTCACGTCTTTAGAAATTTGTCTTGTATATTGTGTTGTCCACGTAATTGGTGTTATGTTCTATATGTTCCTTAATTTGAAAATTCTGTTAATTGTACTAAAACAAAGCACTGTGTGTACAACAATAAAATATTAATTAAATAAATAAGTAATAAGGCATATTAGCATATGGTGCGCGAGACAGCTTTCTCGAGAAGCTGGTATATTACAACCAATGAAATCATTCGTTTTTCAAGTGCAACAAATTTAATATAGGAAGCGTCATCGTTGTGAAAAGGGCTCTTGAGAATCATAAAGATTTTTTGTTTTTCATACGAATAAAAAAAAAACACAAATCTCAAAAAAATTGTATGAGGACTATTTGATATTACTATAGTTGGTACTGTTAGATATTACTGCATCGGTACATTTTATTACATGAATACTTGTATTGTAAGTCATGTAAGAAGTCGGAATAATCGACGTGCGTGCATGAGAAGATGTATGAATGTGGAGGAAGCAAGAGAAGTATGCCAGGACAGAGTGGTGTGGCGTTCTATCCGCTCTGCTTACCCCTTCGGGGAAATGGCGTGATGGTTAGTTAGTTAGTTAGTTAGTTGTATTCATTTTCCTTATCAGTATCCAATAGTGCGACGGCTGTGCACTGGTACACCAAGTACAGTGGAAGGCAAGATGATCAGTCTTACGCTTCTGTGCCAGTACCGAGTACCTACGCCACAAAACACTATTTTTTATGGAACATGCCTTTTTATTGATTGTTTATATGATGTGTGTACATAGTGATTTGTCACGTTTATAAAATAAAAGCAAATTAATAATCATAATTGAATAAAGATATTTTATGACGTTAATATTATTCAAATAACAAGGATTCTCAAAACTATAAATTTTTTTTGTGAATATTTTGTTGTTTGAGGGGATACAACGCCACAACACTCTGTCCTGACGCACTTCCCTTGGTTCCTCCAGATTCATACATCTCCTCATTTATTATAAATTTTCGTTTATTCCAACAAAAATGGTGTGTGATGGACGGACGAGAAATTACTGGAAAAACCTTTTACATAGATAAATACTACCTTTTCATCAAATTATTTTAATATAACTAGTAAAACTACTTTTCAAACCTCCATTTTTATTTGTTGGATCAGTTAGCGTTTTCACTCTGTTACGGGCAGTTTTACAAAATAAACTTAGAAACTAAGCACATGAGTTGGAAAGTAACAGTATGAGAAAAAGGTGAGACGGAATACAAAAACATATGTTAAATGGCGGCGTTGTAGCAAAGTAGGTAATGGAGAAATGTAGGGATAAGTTGTGATACCTTGGACTGGTACTGAAACGTAGGACTGATCTTCTTTATGTAATGAATTGATCAAAAATTACTGCTCTTGGTGTACTGATTCAGTGTCCTATGCACCATTGGGTGCGGATAAGGAAAAGTAGTAGCATGTAGGTCATAGACCCTGTAAGTATCGAAGTGTGGCGTATTTTCTTTTTAAAACATATTATTCTCATAGCAAAAATAATGAAGATAAGTAATATAAGATATAGTGAAGGCAGAGAGGATAAAAAAAAACTAGCATGAAAATAATTTAGTTTAGTGTGTACTTAAAGCGGAACCGGACCTCAAAATTATCACAAAATGGCACCAGCATCAAAACAAAGCGTTGTGCTACTTTTTTCACTTTTTTTAACGTTTGTTGTGATAGCAGAGTGCGGCGTCACTAACCGTTAGTACTTTTGATTTTTTAGGTTTATTTAAAATTAATAATTCTATTTAAAATGGAGACGGACGATGTCAATGTCAGTCTGCCTCGTAGAATAGTGGTAACGTTAGAATAGTGCACGAGATCGCGGGTTGGATTCCCGTATAAGTTCAACATAAAATATGTACAACATTTTGGGGTGTGTTCAAATATGTACTTACACGAATCTGAATTTATATATTTCATTTTATATCCCTACAGACATGAGGTATAGTTTTTTTCTAGTTTAACTAGCTTCACTAACTAGCGCTGGTGAATGGTTTTCGATTCGTAACATATATACACAAAAATAAAAAATGTTACCTGGTGTGGATATTCGCTAATAAGCGGAATGGGGAATGTTGTAGCACATAAAGTGCCCACTTAACCCAGCCAATGACAGGTTATAAGATCTGTAAACGCTCGAATATCCATATTCTTTAATTTAAAAAAAAATCTACCTCATCTCTGTAGGGATATAAAATAAAATATAAAAAATATGTTTTTACATGTTTTTTTCATATTAATGTTTCACGTGTGATAGGTACCTAAGACTAGTTCTCCAAGCGTAAGATTGGTCATCCTAACTTCTTCCACTGAGCTTGGAGTACCAACACAGTGCCCTATGCACCATTGGCCTAAGTGCTGGAGTCTTTAGACGGTAGAATTTGATAATAAGTAGTGTTATGAAAATTTGTACGAAAACGCCCCTTCTAGTAAATTCTCGTTCGAAGAATTTTTAATACTATAAAATTATTGTAAACAAGAAAATATTGGTCAGGGATAAGTCATTTCTTATTACGAAATACCAATAAAATGAAATATTAATAATGTACCAACATTTCGTTTTCATAACGTTTATTTACCTTTTTTTTCTATTTACTTTAACAACTTTTTTATAATTTTAAAATGACAAATGAATTTTCCTGGAAATAACCTTGTAAAATAAATTACAAAACGATTGGCATTGTGTATGAATGTATCACTCTTACGCACGCGTATGTGTGTATTTACTTTATTTACACACACGAACGACTTACATGAGTAATTTTATTTATTTCGAGAAATATTTTGCACCTCCTTGGTTTTTTTTTAGACCCGTATAAAAAACGTACAAAGGTATCTTTTTGTTTTTTGTCATTTTTTGTTGTGTTTATATATTGCTCATAGGTGTAGTAATTATATTATGAATAATTTTTTTGGGTTTAATGATTCAAAATATTAAAACTAAACATTTTGTCCGCCATTGATGAATTTCTACCGGGTCGGTTGCGCGATTCGAGATCTTTACCACGTGGCTATCGCGGATTTATACTTTAAACGAAAATCTAGTTCCTACTACGAAAACACTATTTGCACAGTCAAATGATAATTAAACATATTGCAAGCAAAATTACTTTTCAACATGCACATTTTTGTAGAAATAATCCAATACGGCAAACCGTGATAAACTTGGAAAGCTACGTGATAACCAGACAAAATAGAAAGTACTAGAGCCAAAAAGTATCATAATTTATAAAACAGTTTTTTCGATTTCGTATTTTAGTGATTTTTAAGCACGGTTCTCTGTATTTTTTCAACTTATTTTTTTTTAAAAACATAATCAAAATCTAACTTACTAATAAAATAAATAAATAAATCTATGTGGCATGCATATAGAAAATTATGACCAAAATTGCTGAACTTCTTAAAAATATTTTGAAGATGTAGGGTTTCGGCTTTTAGAATTTATATATAAGAAATTTTATACATGGTGTAGCAAAATCGTAGTAAAACCCAAAAACTGGAGAATCTACATCATATTTGGAGTCGAATATGTAATATGACTTTTTAATCTAGATTGAATTTTTTTTTAAGTACCGTAGATTAAGTAAAATGGCATGAATTCTTATTAAAATGCAGTTTTTTAAATTTTGTCTTCTTTATGGATAGTATTAATTTTACTAAATAAATGATATTTGATAACAATTTGGAAAAAAAAATCAAATTCTTAATCAATTTTCTCGAAAACTATGGGTCAAATAAAAAAATGTTATTCTACAAAATCGACTTCAAATATGATGTAGATTCACTGGTTTCCAGCTTGTATATCGAGTTTTTTTTATATATTATGATTTATAGGTATATTATGATTATTTCAACAAACGAGCTAAAAAATATTACTGGCTTTATTTTTGATTATTTGCCTTGCATGTCTTTATTTATCGACTTATTCACGTTACGACCATTTCACTTTACGTGCGACTAGCAATCCTATGTACCCCGGCTTACGGCGTTACATTAAAAAAGTGTCGTACCCATGGTTTTTAAAAATGATTTTTCAGAGTTCCAACCAAAATGCGGAGAAAATGAAGAGTATTCGAAATGCGCAACTGAGTGTCAGCCAACTTGCGTGAATCCGAAGGATGTCCCTTGTAACTTCAAGTGTGATGAAGCCTGCGTATGCAAGACGGACTACCTACGCAATGACGAAGGGAAGTGTGTTCATAAAACAAAATGCAATGAAGAAAAAATTATGTAACTTAAGTTGGGAGATTTTTGTTGAAAGAAAATAGTTGTGATTTTGATTATAACACACGGAATAAAATAACCTTTTAAATTAATTTTGTCGTATTTTATTTTTTGTTTTCAAATAAACCTACCATTTCCCCGAAGGGGTAGGCAGAGAGGATAGAGCGCCACACCACTCTGTCCTAGCATACTTCTCTTACTTCCTCCACATTCATACATCTTCTCATGCACGCACGTCGATTATTCCGACTTCTTACATGCCCACTTTTAAGCACTTGTTTTACTTGATCATGTCATGTCTTTCTCGGCCTTCCTCGACTTCTACATCCAGGCACAGTCGCATCATATATTTTTTTAGCCGTTCTTTCATCATCCATTCGCTCTACATGACCGAACCATCGTAAAAGACCTTTCTTAATTTTGTCGATAATGCTTATCTCCGCCTTGCACTCTGCTCTAATTTCGACATTTGTAAACCTATCATACATAGTCTTACCACACATTCGCCTGAGAGATCGCAATTCAACTGCATTCAATCTACTTTCATCCTTCTTTTTCCAACACCACGCTTCACTACCATACATAAGGGTTATAACACATGAAATAAAATAATCTTTTATATTAATTTTGTCGTATTTAATTTTTTGTTTTCAAATAAACCTACCATCAGACGAATAATGTAGCGGCAAGTACGGGTGGTGGCCCAGTGGGTAGCGTCGCGGCCTCTGAGTCCAGAGATCGTCGGTTCGAATCCCCACTTCGACACGACTCGATTCCTATTTTCAAGCACAAGCCGCTTAGGCTTTATTGAAAATAGTATTTACAAATCGAAATATGTGCAAATATCATACGATTGCAAAGATTTATAAAAATTTTAGCTACCACATTATCTTGGTACTATGTCCCATACATAAATTTTAGCCTTAATTTTTATACCAGACATAAATTTAATAAAAAATACTTTGTAGGTACCTCAAAAAACCTGTGGGAAAATTGTCAATTTCCAAATATTTTTCCATTAATATTATTATCAAGTTAATTACATAGAGATAATGATTTGTAACGCAATTGTGAGCTATAAACATAATTGGAATCCCGATCATTACCAGTACAAAAATGCTAGTAATAATGACAACTCCGCTATAATTTCCTCTATAATGATAGAGACATATTAATAGTCATTATGGTGGTGTAAACCTGTTCATATGTGTGACACTATTAAACTGACTATTTGTTAAGCATGTATTTATTTATTATGACGAAACGCTGTTGAAATTTATTTAATTTATTTTAATAAATAAATGAGAAAGACATGGTATGATCAAGTAGAACAAGTGCTTGAAAGTGGGCATACAAGAAGTCGGAATAATCGACGTGCGTGCATGAGAAGATGTATGAATGTGGAGAAAGTAAGAGAAGTGTGCCAGGACAGAGTGGTGTGGCGTTCTATCCTCTCTGCCTACCCCTTCGGGGAAATGGCGTGATGGTTAGTTAGTTAGTTACTTATTTTAATATTATCCACGCCCAAAGGACTTTTACATTACATAATTCATGTGTTGTATAATATAATAAGGAAAAAAAGGGAGCAACACATTCTGGGATAACATATTCAATATTCATAATAATTTAATTAAAATAAATATAATGTAAATAGCGTTAAAAATTTTAATCAAAAATAAATAAGTGAAATTTAAAATAAACAAAATGTAAATTGCTTAAAACTTTAAATAATGAATTAGTAAAATTTAAAATACATAAAATGTGAAATACCTATATTTTAATTAAAAATAAATAAGTAAAATCTCAAATAAATTAAACGTAAATTGCTTCAAAAATTTAAATCTAAAATAAATAAGTGAAATTTAAAGTAAATGCGATCTCTCAGGCGGACGTGTTGTAATGTTGTTCAAATGTCGAAATTAGAGCCTACTGCAAGGCTGAGATGAGCACTATCGACAAAATCAAGAAAGGGCTTTGATAAAAGGACGGCTAAAATAAGTTATAATGCAGGTGTTATTATATTTAAAGCCGAGGAAGGCCGAGAAAGACATGGCATGATCAAATATGACACATACCTTCTTGAAAGTGGTCACGTGAGAACTCGGAATAATGGACGTGCGTGCAGTGCATGAAGAATTTCAGAGAATTGACATTCCATACTTGAAAAATACTACCGTGTCTGAGGTGTCTAGTTACCCACTGCGTCACTCCCTACGTCATCAATAGGCATCTACGTCATCACTAGACATCTACGTCACACGTTTCGTGTATTGGCCTAAGTGCTGGAGTCTTTAGACAAGGGAATTTGATAATAAGTGGTGAAACGCACCCTCTAGTTAATTCTTGTTGAAGATGAAAAATTTAAATTTATAACAACAACATTTTGAATGAATACAAATACTTGTAGACAAATTACTAGATTATACCCATGCTGGGCTGATATCAGATATTATTGATATCCCAACAGAGACAGAGAAACTCTGGAAACGAATGTGGGTTATCTAGGCGTTAACAATATTTAAAATATTGAAAATCTGTCGAAAACACAACTCGCATGTGGATTCTTCTGTACAAACTCAACATACATATATACAAGTTTCAAAAATTTGTCATGCATGGTTGTCAGATGATGGGTGGGATGGGGAATGTTGTAATACATCAAGTGGCCACTTAGCCCAGCCAATGACAGGTCATAAGCCTTGTTAACGCCTAGATAACCCACATTCGTTTCCAGAGTTTACCTGTCTCTGTTGAGATATCAATAATATCTGATATAAATTTATGTTTGGAAATACCGTTTATGTATATCTTCACAAAACCTATTTTTGGAGGCTACTAACTGCTAAGCAACTTACATATAATTATTAAATACTTATAATTATGTTTACAGCTGTTATTAATGTAAACATATATTAGAAATCGGTCGAATAGCTACTACCTAAGTCACACAGATGGCATTAATGTTTGAGGTATATATATATATATTTTTTTGATTTCAAAAGATTTTTTTTTGTTTACATAGATATACATTAAAACACATATATGTACAATAAAAAAAATTATATATATAGACAAAAATCCCACCAAGGCATAGCCTGTTTGTGGGTATACTGTGAAAGTCATACAGTGTGCACGTGGCAAAAGAGAAAGATAAAGTCATGTAGAAATGGAAAAATAACAGATAATGTAAACAAGAAAGTTAAAAAAAGAAATGGAAAAATAACAGATAATGTAAACAAGAAAGTTAAAAAAGAAATGGAAAAATAACAGATAATGTAAACAAGAAAGTTAAAAAAAGAAATGGAAAAATAACAGATAATGTAAACAAGAAAGTTAAAAAAAGAAATGGAAAAATAACAGATAATGTAAACAAGATAGTTAAAAAAAGAAATGGAAAAATAACAGATAATGTAAACAAGAAAATTAAAAAAAGAAATTGAAAAATAACTGATAATGTAAACAAGAAAGTTAAAAAAAGAAATGGAAAAATAACAGTTAATGTAAACAAGAAAGTTAAAAAAAGAAATGGAAAAATAACAGATAATGTAAACAAGATAGTTAAAAAAAGAATGAACACAAGATATTGGTATATTTATACCGAAGAAGAAGAGGGGAAATAATTATGATATGTAAAATAAAAAATGACGTAGATTATGTTATAGTTATAGTCTTTAAAGTAAGAATGATTCTACCTTTACACTATTCAATAAGTGTATTATATATTATAAGGTCGCCGGTTCGAATCCCGTAGGGGGCCAACGTGAAATATTCGTTTACACATGTAATAAAAATCACATGATTTTCATATTAATATTTCATGTATGATACCTTGGACTGGTACTGTAGCTTAAGACTAAACCTCCTACTTTTCATGTAGTAAAATGATCAAGATACACTGCACTTGGTGTACCAATGCAGTGCCCTATGCACCATTGCGTGCGGATATGGATAAGTAGTGTAGTAGTAATTATTAATATGAGAAATTTGATGCTTTAAATTAATTTAGCCGCCACTTTTTTACTATTTATCTTTTACATTAATATTTTTGAACATTCTACGTCCTCCCCAATAAATGTTTTTATTTACAATTTGACATCTCAACAGAGACGAGAAGTTTGAAAGGGAATATGGATATCTAGGCGTTTACAGGGCTTATGACCTGTCATTGGCTGGGTTTAGTGGCCACTTGATGTATTACGACATTCCCCATTTCACCTAGTATTTGATATTCATATCTGCCAATTATCAGAGCTTGTATAGGTATATACAGTAAAATGGCGCGACGCTTCACATGTGGACACTCTGTCATCCATTGATTGCTAAGCATTTTAATGGGTAATGAAAATTGCTAAGCATTTTAACGGGTAATGAAAATTGCTAATCATTTTAATGGGTAATGGGTAAAATCCAGTTTTTGTATACAAGTATTTGGACACACTCATAAAAAATAGCTGGTAAAAGTAATAAGCATAACAAATTAAAGAGTCATCTTCTGGCGTTTCCTAGTAGGTTATATCATTCGGTAAGAATTTAACTTGCAATCATACAGGTTTCTGCTAAAATGCTTAGCAATGTTCTCTATGGACTACAGAGAGTGTTCACATGTGAAACGTCGCGCCATTTCACTGTATATGTACATACAAGTTCTGATAATTGGCAGATATGGATATCAAATACCAAAGGAAATGGAGAATGTTGTAATACATCATGTGACCACTTAACTCAGCCAATGACAGGTTATAAGCCCTGTAAACGCCTAGATATCCATATTCCCTTCCAAACTTCTCGTCTCTGTTGAGATGTCAAATTGTAATTTGCCCGTAATGGGTAAAATCCAGTTTTTGTCTACAATTATTTGGACACACTCAAAATGTTGTTTTTTATTGGTTTATTTATCCGAACAAAGGGTGGATGCTACAGTTAATTGAACTGAGAAAAAAATTTAAACCAACAAAGTATTGTTTGAACTGTATTATAACATTTAAGGTATTTTTTAGAAGAAATTCAATGACCTTTTATAAAACCTAATCGAAATTTGCAAAAGAATAATACACCGTTTCCCACGATGAGACCGCGAAACTCCAGAGGGTGATTATTCATGATATTCTGAGAAAAAAATCTTAATAAAGTTTTTCAAAAAACTCAATTCTAATTTCTTAAAAAAATTATTAAAATATGAATAAAAATTCACGCGTGTAATACCGTCCATTTTTGAACTGGCTAACACCACGTGACCTGCACCAATTTCAGATATGAAATTCGAATTTTGAATGTCCGCACAAGGCAAGGCGTTCGGTGACGAGCGGACCCTCACTCCTCCCCGCCCACCGCCACCCCGCCACCGCTAGCATTTCAAACAGAAGCCAGTATTACATAGTCGCTTTTTATTAATACTTTTTTTTTATTAATTATTAAAAAAAGATTTTTTTCTCAGAATACCATGAACAATCACCCTCCGGAGTTTCGCGGTCTCATCGTGGGACACGGTGTATATATATATTTTTTTTGTAAAAAGCGTGTAATTTACAGTAATTGGACACATTTTCATTTTCTCTTCATTATGGGGTATTTCTTAATTTATTTTATTAGGAAATAATGTCAAATACTGATAGATTCAAGCTTTCCACGTAGCGTTTGCACGGTCCAAAGCTTGGAAAAGTTCTGTTTTACTAACCGTAACAAACAAGTAAATACATATATAAATCATAGTCAATTTAAAAAAAAAATGAAATGTATTTTTGCTGATGTAAATAATTTGATAACATTAATGAAAAAAAAGGAAATATATGTAATAATTATTAAAATATAACGCTTTGTTTCTTATACGGAAAACATCAAAAAGCTTTTGGTAAAATTTTATGTAAAAGATTAATTTGTGACTTACCTCCTTTATCCTAAACATAGTCAATAAAGTTGTTATCATTAAATGAACATTGTACATAACGTAAAATAGGTGTTATGATGACTTACTATATACGAGTACATCAAGATACATTAAATAACAATAAGAAGTACTGACAGATATAAATACATTATTCCCTATTTACTCACCAGCAAGGTAAGTAAGTTTCTTATTATCTTTTGAAAATTTATATTCACTCTTAATGCAAATAATTTATTTGATTTTTTATGAGTAAAAAATTCGTATTTACAAAATCATATAATATTTTTACTAACTAACTAACTAACCATAACGCCATTTCTCGGAAGGGGTAGGCAGAGAGGATAGAATGCCACACCACTCTGTCCTGGCACACTTCCCTTGCTTCGTCCACTTTCATACATCTTCTCATGCAGGCACGTTGATTATTTCGACTTTTACATGACCACTTTCAAGTTTTGTTGTACTTGATCATGCAATGTCTTTAGAAAACAATAATTGTCCGTACTTGAGTTGCTTACTGCTCCGTCAGGAGGTGACATAAATACAAATTCAACTAAAATAAACTCTACACAATACATACCCTAGCGCACAATAGAGTCTGTTTTACATGCGCACGAATACTATTCTCAATATGCTAATATGCTTGTTAAACACTCATTCGCCTGAGAGATCAGCATTTCAACAGCATTCAATCTACTTTCATCATTGTTTTCCCAGCTCCATGCTTTGCTTCCATTACAATTAAATTTTTTAATACTTTTCCATTCCATTTTAATTTGTAATTATTGTTTTCAAGAAAATCTAAGCTTTTTGGGTAATAAAATATATTATATCCTCTCTGTTTTACCACTTCGGAGAAATGCCGTGATGATAAAGTTGGTTAAAATATGTTGAAAATTTGTTGGACTTATTGTTTTGAACCACAATTATAAAGGTTGGCAGCTGTTTGATTTAGCTTGGAGGCAGTTTGTGGAAACCATATGCTCCACTTGGGAAACGGATAAAGAACGAACAAACGAATGAAGTCCTTGTGTAGTACCTAAACAAAACCTGTTGAAACAAAAATTAAAAATTTTCAGGAAATGAGGTCCATTTTCTTGTTAGCGCTGTGCCTAAGCTGTGTTGACGTTCACATGTCACCAGATATGATGGCTACAAGGTGTTCAGAGTTCATTCCAGCAGATGACCAGCTAAAGGTCCTGGCTACCGTCAGAGATGGAGTGGACCTGGACTTCTGGGTCGAAGCAGGAATTCCTGGGAAGGCTGCTGATGTGATGGTTCCACTTGGTAGTCAGGATGCGTTTGTGAAAGTCAATTTATTTACTTGGAATAACTTCAAGTAAGTCTTTTGAGTAACGTAAAAAACCTATTAGCCACTCGTCCTGCAAGACACTTCGAGAAATTATTTACATTTAATAAAACTTCTCAGACAATACGTTGATTATTTGACTGTATCACATGTAATTTTTTGAACCACAGTGCATCAATAAATCGGTTCAGCAAGCAACGCTCGTATCTACTATGAGGCACAGTTACAATAAAATGTTCATAAGCGTTCTCAATCAAAACTCGCTCACTTTAGTAAAAACTAATCGTACAAACTAAATTTTGGATACATGCTTATCTGTAATTGTGCTAAAATCTGACTAAAATTTCAACATAAAATATCACCTAAATGAGGTCAATCTTATCGTATTATGCGACTATCGCCTAACAACTGCAGTTAACATCTGACATGCAACCAGTTTATTCCACTAAAAGCAATTTACTCGTATACATTTGGGTTAAAATTAAGCATGAACTATCGTTAAATTATACTGCCAATTTTGTTTTAATTGTGGATACTATCAATTTCATTCAACTAATAATATCAGGAAAATGCACTAAAAAAGTCTTCAAGAGAAACAATTAACTTAGTAATTCTAAAGTATACTAAACAGGCCAGGAGTCAAATTAGCAAAAAGTAACTACAAATGTACTCAACTAATATGTGTCACCCTAAGTTTCAACTTGTGTTGGCGATTGTGACATCGAAGTACATGTATGACTTGTAGTTTTTCGAGACGGTATCACGACCATTTACTCAACTAAAAGTTTTCATTCCGATTTGTTTAAAAGAAAGTATCAATTAAAGTACCAACTAAACTGTATAAAATTTTAAAGGGTTGTTTTCGGTAGGGGTAGATTCAATGACTCCAGGACAAGAATCCTCTAGGTTTATCCCACTTCGGCACAACTTGTTTAGAGATGATTTCTGAGCACAGCCATTTCGACTATCAGAAAGCAGCCCCAAAATCATTCACTTTCAAGTGTGATAGGTAAGAACGTCAAATGTTTCTTTTGTTTCGCTTTTGATTTTGTATTTTTCAAGGAAAGGTACCGATTGATAACTCTATAAAATCCTAACACAATCTCTCAATGATTGATAAATTTAGTTTATCGACAGTCAATGGCTTATTGCACTGATATCGGTAAAAATTAGTGAAAATAATGTGTCTTGTTCTCATAACTCGTTTTAAAATAACAATTGTTTAATTGGTAATTCCAAGACCTTGAGGAAGATTTATTAGTAATGGCGCCTATCATAAATTAACATAAAATAATAACAAAGTTTATCACAATTTAGCAAAATCATGGGATGTCATTTCCGCCTCGTAGGGTTGTGTTACGAGTTTACTACATTCCCTGACTAGTATTTTTGATTCATATGGGTACCAGAAATTATTGTGACATGGTCTCATATTAATATTTCATATTGAGACCACACATTGGATTGGTACTGATGCTTTCAAAGTGATTCAATAAATGAAAATATCGACTCGGCTGCAGTAAGTGCACATAATTGATGCCGGATCAGGTTACTGCGTCTCATTTCCTGCCTCTGAACGTGCATCATTCTAAAAAAGTAAATAAATAAAGCTATTTGTTAAATCTTAAACTATTTAGGCGAGGTATATTTGTTTTTGTGAACAATACGATTCTTTATTGAATTCTTCTTCGAACTCCCTTATTCAATTCGAACCCTGAAACATGGTGTCATCTGCTGTCATCAGAAATTTCGAAGATGGTATCTAATTGAATGGGCGTTCCTGTTCCTAATCTGATGCATATGTTTTAATGTCACTTTCATTGTTTGATATTAAGAGCATGAATATCTATGCTCTACGTCCCCATTTATGAGCTTTATTAAATCACAATGAGGGGCTGACATTAGTATTCAGTATGAGCAGAACCACTGTTGTTTTTCTTCTTATACTTTATGAATTATCTTTTTAAATGTTGCAGACATTATTCAAACACAAACTGAATTTATTTATTCGCAGTTATATCCCATTATCTTGGCCAATGCATTGTTCATTATACTATACACAGTTTCTTGTTCATCATAACACTGTGCAGGCTGTCAAACTTCTGTCAAATACACGCTAAATATGTGTATTTTGAAACGCGATTGTAAGATTATTATCGTATGTTTGCTCTCAGGATAAATTGTATATTTAGTTAATAATGTAATTGTTATTTGTTTTTTACGTATTTAAAGCATGACAATAAACCAATGTCTACTTAAACGTTTACATAAAAAACATTTACTGTCAATTGTCAGCTTAAATCTGACACTAGCACACAGTTTTTCATGCAGTTTAGCTTTACTCGGGACCGTTTTCAGACTGCACAGAAAAACTTTGTAGGAATCTGTCTCAAAAATAGCGGGTTAGACTAACTGGACGTCTAGGCCATCATCCATTTAATCGTCAGGAATAGGGCAAGATGATAGAACTCCCATGATCGGAATGTTCTAATTTACATCTCTTCCTTTTATTATTCTACATTCATAAATTTATCAGCAACTTACTGAGTATTCACTGGACATTGGGGGATTGGTCAAGAAAATGTCGTAGTTGGTCATTTTAAAACATGACATTTCAAACATTTCACATCCAGGCATTATTTTCTATTTTAATTTTTATATTGCTTTTAGACTCGCTTGTGGCGCAAAAACAGGGCACCATCTGCCCTCTGCTATGGAACAGATTTGTACAGAAATTGGGATGTATTCTGGGGAAGTAAGTATTGAAAACATTGCACACAATTAAGTGCTGTGAAACATCAAAAGTATAACTTTAAGCACTTAGGTAAAAAACATTTTTTAATACTTTGTACTTAAAATAATGGGCATTTAGGTTCATGGTAGTGAATGTAGATCATGTTTTTTTTTGTTGTGAAATCACCTCAAGTACACTTTATAAAATATTACTTAATAAATTCAAGACCCTGTTTACAACGAGGACTATAAAGTTCCGAAGGATCTAAATATTCAATAGGTGAAGTATGGATTCCAATTGCAGGCATTGGAGAAAAAAATCCCTCTTTTTCGTCTTAAAAAAGCATTCACAAATCACTATGTTTACCATAAATTGTATTTTTTCAGAGAAGGATACAAGTTCCATCTGCATGAAAACGGAGACATAATGAGTGAGGGTCCTAAATATTATTTTTTTTAGAAAAGGGAGACAACTCAGTTTTATGTGGAGTTTCCTGAGGGCTTACTATTGTCGCCAACGTATCCGGTATCCTGTCCTTTCATTCTTTTGGTCAGATGATGTTCTTATTGCCATATGGACATACCACAAGCCACCTGGATGATTAACGCTATGATGTGGTAAGTGTTGAGAATCTAGCTTAGAAGGCTAGATTAACATGATGCCCATTTTATATTTAAATAGCTAAATGGGTCAGGAAACACACCAGGTTCTTGTTGAGAAAAGTGTGCGTTCTGTATTCCAGTCACTTAGGTCCAGAAATAATGAGTGCTGCGATTCCTTTATTTTTGCCACAAAAACTTACTATGGTTGTTCTTGTAATGTAATTGTCTCGATTATGTGTATGTTTTGTAAATGCAGAATCATGTATATGGTTTTTGTTTCGGTATAAGTCAAGCATATTAATAAACCATGTCAATTTAAAGAGACCCGATCAAAACATTGGACATGAGTTTCAGCTGTATACTTAGACAAACTGACATGCTTTACATGCAGTTTAATGTTTTGTACGGGATAGTTTATCTAGCTGTTATACAGGTTATGACTAGTAAACTTGTATTTTAAAGATGGCTTTAGATTGCGGTAGTTTGCTTGTAAACGCTAGATATCCATCTACTTCTCCTTCCAGACATTTCTCTGTCTCTGTTCAGATATCATTAATTGTAATTGTATTTTCCGTTAATTTTTCATGGTCAACCAGTTTTGTAAACAAGCCTTCCGGGATTCAGTCAAAATGTGTAATACTTTGCCAACCCTCGGCTGTTTTCAGCTTGAAAGTGTGGCCTGAACTTGGTATATGAGTTTTTGACTGCCGGAAAGATCGCTTGGCAAGAGCGCATATAAAGATTCCTTAAGTATTTGTATTGACAATAAAAAATATGTATAGCTTTGTTGACAATCGGATGGTATAAGTGATGGAGAATTAGTATCTTAATCCATTACAACCCAATTATGACATAAGTAACTTGTAAAAAGTGAGATCAAGTCCAGCATTCGTTATTAAAGTTTCTCAAAAGGTTGGGATTTCATCAATGAAATAATGGAGTGTTTAAATGAAATATTTGTTATTTTTTTATTGCAAATATGGCAGATCATGCAGAATCAAATAATACATTGCAATCAACTTATGCGCTAATGCAATTGACCCTTGGGCGAAACCCTTAAGGCTCTAGTCCCATTCTGTTCCCCATACAAAATCAACACACTTTTTTAGGTAGCATTCGGTAGCACGGTAACCTGTGTTTGAGAAATAAATTTATACCGCGAATTTAAAGATAAGTACGTTTATCTAACTCTTGGCGAAAAAAAAACTTAGGTGTACCATAATAATTTAATATTTATTATTGAAAGAATGCAAGACCGCGATTGCTTCATTTATAGGCGCGCACGGCGGCAGTCGGCAGTTGAGATTCTGCCAGGAAGGACGCGTCTCCACTGCTCGTCACACGCTGGTGACATAACTCATACAGTTTTTTGATGACAAAATCATATGATGCCTTGTAATTGTGAGATAGCATTGGGGGGCGCTCCAAGGCGTATTTAGTTGTTATAACAATAGTAATCATTTCATAGTATAATTCACCAAATACCGCATATTTAATTATATTTTAATAGCTTATTTATTAAAAACAAGAAAAATATTTCGGCTGATTAAAATGCCACGTGCGTTACAACTCGTATCTCTTGTGAAACTTGTAGGCTTGTATTTAAAAAGGGGTGTTTTGTTTAAACATCACACTATTCATTGCTAAAAGTAAATTGGCTTGTTTTGTATAAACGTAAAATTTGCTTAACAATGCGTTTCCCATTTGTAGCCTAGCCTAGCCTAGTAAATATCGAGCAACATAACACTCCAGGACGACTGAAGTAAATAATAATAATTATGAATTATTTATTATTATTCCATCTTCTGTGTCCGCCTCGTAGCTATACGTGATTTCAGTGCATTTGGCTATAGCGCATGAGTTCGCGGGTTCGATTCCCGTAGGGGTCGACATGAAATATTTATTTAAATGTGATTTTCATATTATATTTCATGTGTGATAACCCCGCGTCGCAAATAAAACCGATAATCGCCTAATTCGCTAGTGCGCAGCTTGACCGCCAGAGTTTCTTTTTACATGACTGCGTCCTATTACTGACGCGTAAGGGATGATTCATCCTACTTTCATGTAATAAAATGATCATGAGACACTGCACTTTACCAATGATACGTGCCCTATGCACCATTGGGTGCGGATAAAGGGAAAGTAAGTATAAAGAAGATTGAATGCAGTTGAAATGCGATCTCTCAGGCGAATGTGTGTATAAATAATGCATGATAGGTTGCAACTAATGTTGATGATTAATGATATAAGCATTTATCGACTACGCAATTAAGAAAGGTATTTTACGATGGTTCGGTCATGTAAGAGCGAATGGATGATGAAAGAAACGTCTAAAAAAATTATGATTCGACTGTGCCTGGATGTAGAAGTCGATGAAGGCGCGAGAAAGCACATGGCTTGATCAAGATTAAGTAAAACAGGTGCTTGAAAGTGGGCATGTAGAAGTTCGGATTAAATCGATGTGCGACGTGCGTTGACATGAGAAAATGTATGAATGTGGAGGAAGCAAGAGAAGTTGTGCCAGGGACAGAGTTCTAATGGCCTTGAAGTGTATTTTTACGAAAGGCCGCTCTATAATTTAACTGAATATGTATATAATATTCAAATGCGGAGAGTAGATCACTTTAACAAGTTAATGTACACAACGCCTGATGGAGTTACATATACTCCGTTTCTGTAAGTTCATTGTAATTTATTAATAATCCGCTTCCGCGTTCCCTTCGGTAAGGTTACATAAAAAAAATATAATCTCCGTACAGGATGGCCAAAAATGTATTGTACTTAAACTACCTACATCAAATTCGATTTTGGTTCTATTTCATTATCACAATCGAGTTTAAATGAAAAAAAAATTTTAGGAGTTCTTTAAAATAAATAATAACGCAATCAACAAAAAATAGTACATTAATTTTTTTATTTGCATAAAAATAAACTGAAGGTTACAATAATAATTATGCTCTTATTGAAAATATGTAGTTAACTAACTAACTAACCATCACGCCATTTCCCCGTAGGGGTAGGCAGAGAGGATAGAACGTCATACCACTCTGCCCTGACAGACTTCTTTGCTTCCTCTACATTCTTACGTATAGAGTGAGGTCTTATATCGGCACTTTTCATGACATCAATGTGATATCTATTTGTTCTAAAACTATTTTTTCCATCACATCGACACAGAGAGAAAGTAAATATTGAAAACGGCTATGTTCGGGATCCGGAATTTCGTTTTTAATGTATGGTAGATATACTGTATTTAGTAATATTTATATGATAATAAGAAAAAAAGTGATACATTTTGACACTCAATAAACATTTTTCTTTTTGATTAAACTTATTTACTTATTAATTATTCTATAAAACAATTAATACATTTTATTAAAAGTAAATTAATTAACCAATTAAAAGACAAAACTTTATACGGCACGTCAAATAATAAATGAAATTGTCGTAGTGAGTACGTACATATAAATAAACCGGGATTCTTAGAAATAACATTAGTATTCTCGTATTTTTTATTTTACAAAAATACTCTACAAAATCATCAATGTATATTAATTTCTTACGCATCCTGTACTTATCCGAAGCCAATACTAACACATAAACAAATAATATGTGTAATACGAAGTTATTTAAATGTGTGCGTGACAGTAATAGGCCTGATTGGTTCAAAGTTTAGCTAATACTAACGCATAAACGTGTAATATGAAGTTATTCAAATGTGTGCGTAAAGTGGCATGGTCTGATTGGTTCAAAGTTTAGGTAGTACGTATATTCTGACGCACTAAGAATGTTTATGCTAAGAGACATCTGGTGATAGTAATTTTCCCTAAAAAAGGTGACGAATTTATGCATAGAAATTTGGGACTAAGGCCTTAACCCAACCAATGACAGTTCATAAGCCCTGTAAACGCCTAGATATCCATATTCCCTTCCAAACTTCTCGCCTCTGTTGGGATTTCAAAGTGTTGACAAAATTTGTTTGGTATATTGGCTTTGAAAACTCAGTTTAGTTGTGGTGGACTTAAAAAATATTCAACATTCTTTTAAACGATGTAGGGAAAGAAAGGGTAGGACTTTCACTGTATTTTATTGTCTTTTTTATACAATGAAAGCCCCACCCTTTCCCTAGACTGCTTTAAAGACTATTGAGTCTTTTTTCAGTCCAGCCAACTCTACCGATTTTTTCAACAAGCTAAACCGCGATTTTAGATTGTTGTTAGTGTGATAAAAATACGGATGAATTTACGATTATGTACGCGAACAAATGCTTTCATTGTACCCCTACCACCGTCTCGGCTTATGTATTATAATTGTCATTGTTTCCATCACCCAAACCAACCAGAGTCGGCCCAAATTAACAGTGGTAGGGATGTTAGTTTCTACCCCGATCATTATTTATTAGTAATTACACAACCACCCGTGTGGAGACCGGTATCCCGCCTCGCCAGGCCCCCCATCCCAGACATCCACCCGTGCATCCGCGGTCAGGGTCTCAATGGAGGGGGGATTAGGGAAAAGAGGGGAGGGGACAGAACGCATGTGTGCATCTCACACCATCATCCTATCATCCTATCTGGCAGACACTATTTCATACGTCCCCTGCCGTACCTTATCACAATACCTATCCAAAGACCATCCTATCCTTACAAAAGACACAATACAACCGAGTTGAGGGATGGGATATAATTTGAGACCTCCACGCACGCACACACAAACAGCCCGGGACGGGCCGCCCGTGCAAAGGCACACCAAGTCTCCCCCGGGGACTACCCCACTAAGCAATCTATTAGTTCTAGATACTTCCTTTTACGGAACGAAACGTGCACAAATGCCAGTTCAGTCCATGTCCCTTCACCACCTATTGTTTTACTCATGCAGACTCTACTTCTACCTTTTTAATCCTGGTATTTAGGCTCCATTTTACTGGGGGTTTTCACCCCTGAGAATATCCCATCTCTGCACCCAGGCATCCACGAACAGCGCAAGCTGCTCGAAATTACCCAATCCTCCAGTATAGGACAATGCCAGAGAATGTGTTCTGCGGTCTGGTTAGGTGCCCCGCACGCACAACCAGGATCCGCCACTAGGGTGAACTCATGGAGCTTTCCCTAAATTCTCCGTGCCCCGTTACCATTTGTACTACATGATGACCCAGGTTCAGCTTAGCATAAGCCATTCTCTCTCGGATGCTCGGGAAGAATGAGTACGTCCAGCGGCCTTTCCGCTCGACGTCCCACCTCCTCTGCCACTCTTCCCAAGTTTTATCTCTCAGGGCCTCCAAGGAACTATGGACTGGGTGAAGAAGAGTTTCCAGGTTCCCATTGCTTTCACCTACGAGCTGAGAGACACAGGAAACTCTGGATTTGTTCTCCCTGCCAGCCAGATCATCCCCAACTGCCTCGAGGTTATGGACTCCATAGTCGCCATCTTCCAGGAAGGCGCGAAGCTGGGACTTGTTACTCTAACTTAGAAGTTTGTTAGAATTCAAATTGATGTATATATACATATGGATTATAATCCTGCGAAAAAACTAAATAAAAATCATAGATAATTTGTAATTTTTTATTTTGAATTTTATTTTACATGAAAATGGACGTAACCAGTTAAAAACTTGGACAACTCAAACATCTATTGAAAAAAACGTTAAGCATTTTAGCAAATACCTTTTATTACTGTGTTTCCGAGTCAAGATATAATTCAGTAAGAATTACAATTAATTTGGTATCCCTATAACATTAGGTATAAGTTTGGAACGGAATATGTTAAAATATTTGTGGTATCTATTATTGGTCATTTTTCATCTCCTCCATCACTTAAGCATATTTTTAAAACAAGGATACTATGGTGTTACAAAACTCAACTAAAAGTAAACCGACCTGTTGCTTTGTCTTGGAAGTATTATTAGTAAAAAGTCGTGTAAGTAAAGTGTCAAATATCTAGTGTGGGACTTTCAAGGAACTCCTGACCACAGAATCCATTCATCATTTTTCATCATCGGTATTGTATTACAATCTCATTCAATGACCAACTCTTTCACTATCAAATTTGTGGTTAGATAATGAAGAGTCTTATTTCATTGATGATTATGATGTTCTCTGCGTCATCTATATACAATGATGTTTATGTGAAAGCACTTACAAATAAAGAACTTGAAGCTAATTGAAATTTCTAAGAAATTGATGAGGAATTCGAATTTTTTAAATGTTCTCTAGAACTCGACTTTTCAAATTGTCGATTTTCAATCGAAAAAGAATTTCAGACAAGTGGCAATACTGAAAAATACCACGGTGCCAAATGTTGCCTAGTGACAGCTAGTAACCTATGTAGCTAGCTAGTAGCTATGTCATCACTAGGCATCTACGTAATCACTAGGCTTCTAAGTGTGAGTGAATACACTAATGAATTCTTTTTCGAAGCTTGTAACAGTATTAATGGCAAGACTAGGTATAGTGTAACTTTGATAAGAAAATTAATTCACTTAAACAACAGTGAATCTAAACGCGACAGGAATAAAATTTAATTAATGCGATGTTTTACTTTATTTTACGAGCGGATATCCTTTAAAATAGTGATAAATTAAATATACAGAAATCAACAATCGATTCTTTAATCAAATTTAGCCACACGATGTGATGAAAAAGAGCTGAACTAAGGAGTAAAAAGTAATGTTTATTTTTAAAAAAAAACACATTTGTGCTTAATTTTTTATACTATAATACCCAAAGAATATAGAAGTATAGAATAATTGCCCTAAGAACGTTTTTGTAGAGATTTGATTAAAAAACCTGAAGAAGTAGAATGATATCGTTATAGCAACCGTCAGGCAATTATTATAATAACAATATACGCTGTGTCTTGTGACATCTCTCTGAGTACAAATATGTACAGGGCGTAATGTCACAAAATTTTAATAACACTACCACAGTATGTTTTTTTTAAATAAAAAAAATAACAATCCTTCAACGGAAAAATTTAAAAACAGTTCACGCCTGTTGAAAAGAACACCGCAGTTTAATATTGTGAATAAATTATTACGATTCGGCTATTTATATCGATAATAAGGTGGAGGATTTTTATTTTCAATTTAAGTTTCGTCATTATTTACTATAGGTAATATTATAAAGTACACAATGCTATTCGTCATTTTATTTTTTGGAGTTTTAATTACTGCAAGCTCAGCGAAAGAAAATTTTGAAGGTTTCAAAGTGTTTAGATTAAGTCCTACGTCAGAAGAACAAACAACAATTCTATTGAACCTGGAAGAAGATGACAACACTCTAGATTTCTGGAATGGAGTAAATAATGCTGGAATCCAGTAGATGTGATGGTTAACCCAAAAGATGAACAAGAATTCCTTGATATTATGAACGAACATGATATCCCTTTAGAAGTTATGATTAATAACGTTCAAGAGTAAGTACAAGTTCGTTTTTAAGGTATAAAATATGTTATTACATACGTATTTTAAATTAGTTTAAATAACTTTAAAACATTCCAGAAGTATAAATTCAGAAACTGTTGAATCCTCATTGCGAGCTGGCTTTGCATGGAAAAGGTATCATAGCTTGGAAGAAATTCATGCATGGATGAGTCAACTTTCTGAAGAAAACCCAGCAGTTTCTATTGTCAGCGCTGGACAATCGTACGAAGGAAGAGATTTGAAAGGTGTTAATGTATCTTTTGGTGGTGGTAAGAGGGCGGTTTTTATTGAAAGCGGAATACACGCCAGAGAATGGATTGGCCCAGCCACAGCCACGTACGTCTTGAACGAAGTTCTCCATTCCAAGGATCCAGCTGTAAGAAAAATAGCAGAAAGTTTTGACTGGTACTTCTTTCCAGTTATCAATCCTGATGGCTATGTGTACACCCATTCTACAGTATGTAAATTAATACACCTTTTTTATTTGTAAATACTGACCAAACTTTTTGTAAAGATAGTCTAATCGTTTTTATTTTAGAACAGACTATGGCGCAAAACACGAACTCCGTATGGAACTTGCATGGGAGTTGATCCAAACAGAAATTGGGCATCTCATTGGGGAGGTTAGTTGAAAAGCCATTTTAATGTAGTGCAAGAATAGGTATCTTATGATGTGATGTAATAGACAAAATTCTAGCATGTGAAGCCGGATTTCGGTTAAGATTTTACCCAGGAGAAAACAAACATACATTTTTCAACGTAATACGTAGGAAAATTCGAAAAATAGTTCACAATTTGGCCAGTTGTGTGACAACTGAAAGTCATTTATGTATTTTGAATAAACAGGAATTGAATCCAAACTCTGTGTGGTATGCTACCAATAACAAAACCAGCGTCTCGCACATGACAGCGGGTTTTATTTATTTATTTATTAGACTTTTTAAGATACGCTATGATGTAAAAGTTCATTTACATTTGCCGGTTTATTGCCTCCTGCTTAAATAATTTTTCGAAGCCTCCTGCCAACGATTTCCAAGCAACTAAAAGAAAGCTTAAGTTTACTGTTAATTTATCAATAATTGACTTCTTTTTGGTTTTAGAGGCTGGGACCAGTAAATCAGTATGTTCTGAGACATACGGAGGCCAAAGTCCCTTTTCTGAAGTTGAGACATCGAGGATGGCAGATTTTATAAGATCTGTTGGTTCCTCGCTGGACGTTTACTTGTCTTTTCACTCCTATTCTCAGTTGATGTTACTTCCGTATGGCTATTCTAGTGATCATTTGGATAATTACAGTGATGTCGTAAGTAATATGGCGCCATACAATCGACTCTGTCGAGCTTGATTCTCCACATTTCATTAATTTCCCTTGGGAGTGGAATTGCTAGATATTAATAGAGACGGATTGGAATATCGTCGACGCATGATAGAAACACGAAAAAATATACATTTTCATTATTGATGGCTTAGGAAGAAACAGGGTTCATTTATTTTAATGGATTTTAGGATCCAAGTTGTATTTTTGTACAATATTATTCCATTATTAAGGCTTTTTGTTGCGTACATTGCATTTTGTTGATTCGGATTTCAGTGTCCATCAGTAAGGACCACTGTATCTATAATAAAAGTATAATGTGAGATGGTTGTACTAGGAGTTTGTACCATGAAAACCGTAGAAGTAACCCATTATACCTGTTTACTACTACTAATTCTACTATTTTCCATTGATCGCATCTAATAGTGCATAGGGCACTGCATTGGAACACCAAGTGCAGTGCATCTTGATCATTTATACACATTGATACATTAGAAAACTTTTTTTAGTGACTTATTTTTTGGTACAAAAACATAATTTTACATCCTTGGTTAACTTCTTTTATCTCTTGTTTGTAAGTTTTATCACTGTTAATTTGATTTAAAATGATACGTTAATGTCACATGATTATTTATGTGTGTGAAAATATAATTGATTTATCACACTTATCAGACAAAATACGAGATTGCAAACCGTCTTAAAACATAGTATTATTCGAATATCTCAATATTTATAGCGGACAAAATAACTTAACATATATGCATACTTAATATTGTGTTGTTCATTTATTACATACATTATTTACATTATACCAATGTTAAAATAATCATCTTCATTATTGGTTGATGCAAGTAGTTTAATATTTTCATCACTTTACTATCAAAATACGATAACAAAATCAAATCTGACTCAGTAACAAAAATAATATTTCTTTTTTTTTTTTAACTTTTGCAACATTTTTATGTTTTACCCATTTTTTGTTATGTTTTATCGGGTTTTTTAACCTTGGACTGTCGTTGAAGTGTAAAACTGATCATCTTGCCTTCACCAACACATAATCATGATTCACTTCATTTGGTGTTCCAATGAAGTACCCTATGCAGCAGGGGGTGCGAATAAGGGAAGTTATGTAGTAGTGTAGTTGATGCCGACGTCGTAAAGGCCTTTTACCTATCTCTAATACGTTATAAATACGAGTTCGATTCCCGATGAGAACACAAAAATGAAAAGTGATTTTTCTCAAGCCTGGGAGTTTGTGACGTTGTACCCCTCTATAATTGGGCCTCCTGTTGCTCGATCACAGATCACTATCGACGCGGTAATAAGCGACGTGATAACGATTTCTAACCATGGATGTTTAACGTTTTCGCGATCACAATGGAACACGCGTTAAAAGTTATCGATCGGGATTATTAAACGAGCGCATCAAGTCGCGAGCCATTTCCCGAGATATATCTTCTTCGCACATATCTTCTTCCAATCTTTCTCGAGTGCCGTATTGCATTTAGCCGGCGTTCGGCAAGCCAAATATTGAGAAAAGCAGTCGACATAATAAACAATCCGACACGCGCGTTGACTTTCGTGATTTGACGTTTGACGTTTAGCCGTGATATCTATGGTGCTCGGCCACGCGAACGTGGTATGTACGTATGTTCATTGTGATCGGTCAAATGGTTAGCGTGAACACGTGGTTGGTACGTTTTTAACTACGTCGATAGTTATCTGTGATTGAGCTCCTGGCCTGTTTAGGTGGTTTAATAAAAAAAAGAGTAGGTAGATTCTAATTAAAAAATAAACTTTGCGCTAGTACTTAAAGAAATATGTGATTTCTAATAATTATCATAATGAAAATGAAATGAAATGTATATTTGAGATTAGCGAAAAAGGAAACAAAAATTACTTTTAAACTTTAAAGGATATGCTCAAGTAAATACTAATTTCTTAAAAACTGCTTTACTGTATTGACGGAAAGGAACTTCAAAAGAATTTTGAAACAACGCCATTTTTTTGTGATGAAACGATCTTATAATACTTTTTAACAAGAAAAGTTTTGATTCATGTATTTTTTGATTTTTAGAAAAACATTGGTGTAGCTGCAGCTAAATCTTTGGCTGCTAAATATGGCACACAGTACCGAGTGGGCAATACAGCTGAAATATTATGTGAGTTGATTAACCAAACCATTTTCTTATTTTAATCCATCCACCACCGACTAAACAATAAAAATGTCCTGCAAATCTTAAACCCTCTTCTTGGTCAATTGCTCTGGACAAAACAGTATCGTGGCTGCAGCAAGAATGCTGTCAGAGTTCGGTTTCATTCGTCTCTGTCGTGAGCACTTCTGGAAGCCTCCTAGAGAGAGAGCCACTAGCCTTAGTCATCAAGTCAGTCCATCTCGTTGGGATTAAGACCCTTCGATCAGTTCCTGCTCAATGCTCAATTTCAATCATTTTCAATCAAAAAATCTCTACCATTAGTTTTACCATCATCTGAAGATTTTTAAAGAAATACAATAACGTACTGTATTTAGGAAAAAGTACCGAATAGAATGCAAAAGAACCTTCGAAAAAATACTACCGTGTTGGAGGTGTCTAGTTACCCCCTACGTCATCAATTGGCATCTACGTCATCATAAGACATCTACTTCACACGTTTCGTGTATTAGTTTAAGTGCTGAAGTTTTTGACAGTGAAATTTGATAATAAGTGATGTTATGAAATTAATCCTAAAAAGCGCCCCTTCTATTGAATGCTTGCCCAAAGAATAGAACTGCTCTGTGGATTTTTAATAAAATCATAAATATCTAATTCAAACTTAATGTGGACGCAAGCCCTTCAATCGTTTTTTAACTAATCTTTTTCTATACTTACAGATGTTCTCAGGGTTTCACGATCTTTTCCCGTCTCTTAAAAGTATACGTGTTTTTTTTTAAATCCAGACCAATTCTAGCACTTTTTACTTCAAAAATCTTAATACTTACATCAAATGGTATTATTTTAAGTGCCGAGTGGTATAAAATTTGAAAAATCTTTACAGATGCTGCCAGCGGAACAAGTGTTGATTGGGTGAAGCAAGAATTCAAAACCCCAATTGCGTTCACCTACGAGTTACGAGACACAGGCAAAAATGCAAACCTCATAGTGTAAAATATTATAATATTACTGACGTCATAAATTTTGAATTTTAAAATGGTCTTTTTTTGAATTTTCGCTTGAAGGTAGGTACTTCTCCACACTAGGAAAAAACCACCATCAAAATTATCTTCTATCCAGGCTTGATTATCGTCATTATATTCCCAATTGGTAGATAAGTAATTGCCAATATTTCTAATACCTTTTAAATCGATTATACGTACAAGTAGAATATATTCAAAAAGATCTCTTTATACAGCATGAATATTTAGAAGAAATGCATTCCTCTTATACCTTTATTTGTAGCATTTTTTACTGTATATTTTTAAACATTGGACTATTATGTTAAAACCTTCAAACAACAATTCACTAGAAGGGGCATTTTCATACAAATTTTCTAAAAATATACGCTTCGTAGGGTTAATTTCATAACACCTTTTATTATCAAATTTCACCCTCTAAAGACTGCAGCGCATAGGGCAATACACGAAACGTGTGACGTAGATTTCTGTGAAATTCTTGTTCGAAGGTTAAAACGAACATATTAATTTGAAATATAATCAATATTTAATTAACTGCTCGTTCATTTTTATTGTAATTTTTATATTCATATTCATATGGTACCTAACACTGCAACAGCCGATTGTTCAAAACAGTGTTATAAATATCGAAAGGAATTGAAATGGCTTCTCTTTGAACAGCGCATAAACTTCTAATCTCTTTTTGATTAACTATTTTGTTATTACTCTATCTTACGATGTTCAGGTAGGTACTCATCAAACAGAAGGTTGCTATGTCTGATATCGGCCGTTTTTTTTTTTGTTTTGCAATGCTAAAAACAATCTAAGAAAAAGTCTAATTATTAAAATAAATTTAAAACGATGATACTAAACGGCTGTTCTTCATTTTTCATTGCTTTCATTTAGTCTGATATTTAGAAAAAAAATGAGTAGAAAAGCAATGTTGGAATCCGAGTATATTTAATCAAATGCTTTGTATTCATGGTTGAGAGTATCACAATAGCGTTAAAAATTGGTTTAATTGAGTAATTTTATAAGAGCTATAAAAGTTATGCTTTTGAAATCATACTTACACTGTTTAGCGCGCATGCGATAGCGGATATTCAGCATCCAGAAGTAAAAGATTTATAACTATGTACGTTTTAAGTTTCGTAATTTTCGGCCTTTGTTTTGTTAGCAGCTGGTGCGATTATATTGGTTACGCTGTATACAGAGTAACTCCTACAAATAATGATCAAGTGAATATCCTTAAATATATTGAAAGAGAAAACGAACATTTGATGTTTTGGAATGGCGTCAAATCTAAAGGAATTACTATTGATATCATGGTGCCTCCAACATACAAAAAGAAATTCAAAGAACACATGAAACAAAATGGAATGACTCCTAAATTATTAATAAAGGATGTCGAAGAGTAAGTTTTAAAAATCTTGCAGCCAGCGCGAAATTTATACAACTCAATAGAAATTGAAGAGGGTTTGTTTTCAGATTGATCCAAAAACCAAAAGAGTCTAATTTGAGAAGTGGGGTGGATGAAATAGATTGGGAATCATACGCCAATCTCAACCAGATTTATAGTTGGATGGAAAAACTGGCACGTGCATACAAACAAGTTTCCATTATCAAAGCTGGAAAAACTTATGAAGGACGAGTTATTAAAGGAATTAAGTTATCATACGGCCCTGGAAGACCATCCGTGATGATAGAAGGAGGAATGCACGCGAGAGAATGGATTGGAGTAGCCATGGCGACGTATTTATTAAACCAGTTATTAAAAAACTCTGATTCTATAGTTAGAAAAATGGCGGAAAGTTTTGATTGGTACTTCGTTCCAGTTGCCAATCCTGACGGATATGAATACACTCATACAAAAGTAAGATTTAAATTGATTATCTTAATTCATTTGACTGTCTTATCACGAAAAGCAACTTGTTCAACAAACATCAATAATTTCAACTTCCTTAGTGGCAGTTTTTTCACTTTATGAATTTATTTTATAACTTAGGCATTTGATGTTTTTACTTACTTTTTGTTACTCTTGATTTATCGGAAGGTGAATAAAATAATTTAATGACCATAGAGCAGTGATTAAAAGTTGAGGTGACGATATAATTGGTTTTGTTTATTGCTATTTATAATTTCATTTACGTATGATTAAAGTTTACATTTCACAAATTAACCTTTTCAAAACATAAGCATTTAAATCTTTTCGTACTATACATAGAACGGGTCTTTATATTAATTTATTTTAAATTTATGGACGTTAAATTGAAGGTTTTACAATCAACGCATAACGTACAAAATAAATAAAAGTACGCCTTGTAACGATCACAATTTCAGGATAGGCTTTGGAGGAAAACAAGAAAGCCTTATGGTGAATGTTTTGGGTCTGACGCGAATCGAAACTGGGGATCATATTGGGGTGGTATGTATGTATTTAATAAAATAACATACTTTTTACCCTGCGTTTGTCGCTAGGCAAATACGTACACAAACGGTCGCTACCGGGTAAAAATTACCACATTTTTTCATGGCTCCTTTTCGGACACAGGTATTTTTATTTTAACTTTGGTATTTTATTTGGTTTATTTAAACATTGAGCTACAAATAAAAGGCCGCTTTTATGATAAATGAGTATTTACTTATATTTAAGGCACACATATTAAAGAGATCCAAATTTTTTACTATTTTCTAAATAATCTTTAAAACATAACCATAATCTAATTTTTTTTTTTTTAAGAAGTATGCAAAATGAGATAAAACTATCAAAATAGATGGAATAAACTTATAAACTAACAAAAATAAATTGTCCTTTTATACTTAAAATTCTAAAGGTACCGGTCGCTACCGGGTATTTTTCAAGCACACCTATTTTACACGTCCGATGCGGTCGAGCGCGTGGCGGTAACTGACCGCCGCGCTAGGGAAGGACTCTCTAATTTCAATGCCGAAACGTACCCAAAGCGACGAGTTGCCGAATTGCGCAGAAAAAAAGATACACGTGTTTTTATTACCTCTGTGGTATTTTTTACCCGGTAGCGACGAACGCAGGGTTAAGGATGGTGTATTTTTTAGAAAAAGTGGATCGCTATTTTGAATTTTTCCTTTCATATTTTTATTAGATGAGTATAGGAGAAACTGCAATAATTGCTCTACAAAAGCGGTATGGAACAATTTATAAAGCTGGAAATGTGGCTGAGACTATTTGTAAGTTTAAAATTGTATTTACCTACTGAATTGTTTTTTTTTTGTATTTTTGATATAAAAATACTTGAAAATGCACGAAATACTCCGCTATTTTTAATAGCCGACTGAGTCAGACTTCCTCAGAGTCAAAGTTCTTACTTGAATCCAAGTTTTTTTCCAAATTCGTACGTACTAGCCAATTATTATATCTTTGTGCACCTTCAAGTGTTTGTTGTTGATTTTAGACTTTTTGTAACTTATATTTAGGATATTGTTACTAATGATTATTACCTTTTTATGAATATTTCTAAGTTTAATTCCTTTAGTCTCTTTTTATTTTTTTGACGTGATAACGTCTAATAAATCGATGAACACCGGCTGCACACACGAAAAAGCATGAGTCATTGTCACGTTCCGCCTGAGCCGAGTGTGCAAGCGAGATCGCGGAACAAGCGATAGAGAGGCACGATCGGCCTAAACGTTCGGTTTGTGACGCATCTATCTCTCTTCCACTCCATAGGCCGACGAGTCCGAGTAGAAGGGAGACAGAGACAGACAAGAAGAAAAAAAAAAAAAAAAGCTAATTTATGGAAAGAATAATAATTTTCAATTAACTCCTGCTTTGTACTATACAAAATAATGATAATTCAGTAATAATAATTCAATTCAATTCATAAAAGTATGCAATTTTTCATCATTGTTTTCTTATGACGTTATCACGTAAAATTATCGTCCGTAAACCGACTTTACAGACAACCAAAAGTTTTTTATTCTAAATCATCAATTGTTTTAAATTATTTTCAGATCCTGCATCTGGTGGAAGCACTGATTGGGTTAAAGCTACATTCCACACTCCTTTAGTTTACACTTTTGAGCTAAGAGACCAGGGAAAATATGGCTTTTTGTTACCCCCAGAACAAATCATTCCTACCTGTAGTGAAACTATGGATGCTATTACGGCAATATTTACAGAAGGAGCAGAAAGAGGCATATTTGAATTAACAAGTAAATATAACGATACAAAAATATTTACATAACAGCAAATGTACGCAAGACAAAATTAGAGATGTACAACTTGGACGCACTGATATTAACAACAAAACAAAATAATATGGTTTTCTTGAGAAATAATGCAATTTTGTGAAAACGTGGCACAGTTGGAATAATTTGAAAACCCTACTTTTGATTGACTGCAATCTTATTATTTTTTTTTGTTAACAGATAATCAAACCGTCATGGTTTCGGATAAGGAAAAGCCTTCGAGAAGATTAACGACAGACGTATAAAATAAGGTTCCCTCTTTGAAATTGAACCGGGTTGTGGTCTAGTGGTAGAATCGGGGATTCCGGATTAGAATCCCACTCCAGCACAATTTGTTTCCTGCTTTCTGGCACAGTTATTTCCGACTATTTGAAAGCAGCCCGAAATTGAAATATTTGAGTATTTCATAAGAGCTCAAGGGTTTCTTAATGCATAAAAAAAATGTTTGTCTCATAAATAATATAATAAATATTAATATTCGGTATGCAGAGAGGATAAAACGCCACTCTCTTTGAATACTTCCTTCGCTTTCTTTATGTTTAAACTATGTCATGCATGTAACCCGATTATTATGATTATATTCTAATTTAAAATAAATTATTACGGATTGAGAATCTTTGTATTTTTTTCAATTAACATGTCTCTGGTTTTATGGAACAAATTGTACTTAAAGCGGAAGAGGACGACAATTGTTTTTTGGTGACTAAATAAAGTCTACATTTTTTTATGAAAATGTATTAAGCTACTACTAATATATATAATCCGTGGTATTACCACAAAATGGCGTCAAATAAAGCTGTGCTCCCTTTTTACTTATTTTGACGTTTGCCGTTCTGCAGATCAACAGTTAGTATTGCTACATATATAATATTTTTGAAAAATGTTTAGGCGTTAAAAAATTCAAAATTTCACAAGCGATTGTATTTATTTTATGATAATTCGGATTGCGCTTTTTTCTCAAAAACGCTGTACAGTAAAGAGGCTAGATTATAACTCGTCGTGAAGCTACCAAGAGCATGGACTATTGTAATTTATTATTGTGTTGAAAAATAAAAACACACCTACGTTGATTTTAAAATTAGTTAAGTTATTTATGTAAATGTGATTTTCATATTAATATTTCATGTGCGTTACTTTGGACTGGTACTGAAGCGTATGAATGATCATCTTACCTTCATGTAATAAAATGATCAAGATACACTGCACTTGGTATATACCAATGCAGTTCCCTATGCACTATTGGTGAGTATAAGGGGAAGTAGTAGTAGTATTATCTAGATTATGAATACATTTTTTTTTAATTTGAGTGTCTTAATTTCATTATTTGAGTATAGCTAATAAAGGTCAAATAAAACTGGGACTTTAAATTGACCACGATTAAACTAGTTGTTTTTGTTTATTAAAAATATTGTACACAGTTATAACCTATTTTTAAATGACTAGAATTTCGCAAGTACGTTTTTATATTGCCAACAGATTTTAAAACCGACATGGAATCGAATAAGAAGTAAAAATTTTCATGGAGATTTATTATGGACGCAATCGAAAGAATTTGTCCAAATGGGATTATCAGGGATCTTAATGGAGATTGTCAAAATATTTAGAACACCATAATGGAAATCCAACATACTTGCGATCTAATATCAGAAAATTGTGTAAGTTACATAAAATGAACAATATAAAAATGGATAATAAGTATTATGTTATAAGTATTTCAGTAAAAAGTAAGAAAATTTACCTCTCTGAACATGGACTATCACTACGCTCATTGAATAAAAAAACACTGTGTATTCCTAGGCATCCCTCTTCTTTTTTTACGAAATCATTCACAGTCCAGGCTGCAAGACTATGGAACGATTTACCACGGGATGCGAAAGATGCGCCCTCCTTATTTGATTTTAAGAAACGTCTGAAGCATTACTACCTCTCCTTAAACCTTTGAAACATCCTTCATTCATTCTCTTCCCTATCCCTTTCCTTTCTTTCTCTTTTCCATTTTCCGGTGTCACATTTTATTATATTGATCTTGTAAATAATGCAATGTAATTTTTAAGCTTAATCCACTCAATACTCGGTACAATAAATTACTATCACTAAAATAACAAAGGGTTGGTTAGATATTGATGAAAATCAATAAGCCCGCCCTTGTACTCTTGCTATGTAATTGTACATGAAGTTTAATTGTACATAAATAAAATTGTTGATATATTTATCATAATAAGTAATATCTTAGATTTTAAAAAACATTAAAAACATATTGTACCATCCATTGTGCCAATTGTTGTTGGAATATGGTATAATTGCGTGGGGGGGGGGGCAAACCAAAAAGCTATTCATCCATTGAAATAGTACATAATGACGTGAATGAACGTCAACAGTGGAGGTGTTTGAACGAGTAGGAGTACTGAATGTTAAAGGCACTACTCGTTCATGCTCATGTAAACGGTGTATATATAAAAACACTTTCTACAAGACATAAAAAGAGTCAGTTGTAATATGTGAAGCCTAAAATAAAAATTTCAATTGGTCAAAGAAGTCGCACATATCTGGCTCCCAGAATTTATAATTGTATCCTTATTAAGATAACTTAGACAAAGATAAAAGTAAATTATATTTATTTGCGAAAAAGTGACTTGATGAGATGTACTCAGAGAAGTGTCTTGAGATGGTCATCATCATCATCACCATAATGAGCATATGGAATCCACAAACTGCCTCCAGGCCAAGCGATCGGCCACCAGCTCCCGTGCATCCTCCCAAGGCAAGTCCACGTCCCGCAGCTCTGACGCAAACTGCCGACGAATTGTCAACAGTGGACGACCAGGACGCCGAGAACCTGATGCCTTGTAAAATAGGCAAGCATGGTTAAGGCTCTCGGGAGGCATACGTACTATATGGCCTAGCCAGCCGAAGCCCCACCCAAATAGACATTTACTATAAATATTTACTACCTATGAAAAAAAAGTACTTGGATGTGAGGTATTTCATACATTAAAAAAATATGTAAAATTTTACATGTAAAAATAAAAATAAATAATTATATATATAAAAAAATATGAAAACTTTTAATTCGTTTTGAAGCTTTTCACTATTTGTAAACTTGGTTGCCCTTTATATTTTAACAAGTTTTTGATCTTAAGCGACAGGCTTCTAGGTTTGGAAAAAACCAATTTAGGCTTGAAAATCCATTTTATTTATGGAAATGAGATGGATATACTTTACTTTTTCAGGATCTAAAACCATTATTATTGAAAAAAAATAATTTTGAAATGCAATTAAATTTCAAAAAATCATTGCAAGATATTAAAGTGCATAATTTAAGAATACATGTTATAATAATTATTTTAAAAAAAATATTCAGTACATAGGTACCACAGAAGATAATAGCTAAAATTTGCTTGTTATGATATATTTTACAATTTCATTTATTTATTTATTTCATTTCATAACATGTATATTTATTTACACAGTTAATATAGTTCATAATATTTCGGTTTTTTTGGTACAACCCCGCGTGTCGAACCAAAATATTTACAAAATCATGTATTTGTATTATTTGAAGAATTTAATTTTCAATTTCAGCATAAATGGTGAATAATATTAAACAAATCAAATTTGCAATACATATTTAAAAAAATCAATCACTGTAATAACAAAATAAAAATAATAACAGTAAGATAATAAAATAAGAAAAATAGTAATAGGACTTAAGTATTTATAACAATAGTAACAATAATAAAACTAAATTAATTACTTAATTAGTAAAAATAAGGAAAATAACATATATGTCATAACGATCAATAATCATGTTGTTAAAAAAATATTAAATTTATAAATAAATACATTATTGTATCTTGATATGTGATGGATTTATTTCAAACTGATAGTAGATGAAATCTGAAGCTCAATAAACGATAAGGGATATATAAGTAGTAATTTATATTGATACTTACTCAGTTTTACTGTGACTAGAAAGGTGAGTACATTTATTTATGTTTAATATATTTATTTATTCTTGTATTGTACAGATAACACAACACCAATGTTTTATACGCACATACCTACTTAATTATTATCTTACGAGTGATAAAAAAAATAGCACTAACGAATTTTTGTATCGAAACCTTTGAAAAACAAAATTGTGTTACTATTTCGTACATATTTGATCAATGTCTGGATCTGCTTACATTGCTCCGCCTCAATTTGTTTTTTCTATTTTCGAGCACAAACGCTTATGATTGATTGAAAATAGAATTTACATTAAATAGATACAAAAAATAATAAATAATGATTTACTAAAAAATCATTCTAAAAGATCACAGAAAACGACATTTCTGCAACAAGTCAATATGACAAGCATATATCAAAAATACATAAAAGTATCGTAGCATTGAAAAAAACATTATCAAAATTATAGTCGGTAATAAATTCGCAGTAAACAAAGAAATAGTCAGTATCTCACTATAAAAATATCAAAAACCAATAAAATATTTTCAGAGTTACAATACAATTATTAAAGAACCAGTATTTTATGAATCGAATAAAATATTAGTACAAGCAAAAACAAATTGTAAGTATTTTATTGATTCAATAACAGGATCAAGTACAAAAATTTTACTTGATAAATTATCAATTATCAACAATAAATGGATAATTTCAAGTGAGATTTTTATGAAGATTTGATTTGATTTTTATTTTTTTCTTACATTTAGTTAGTCCACAACTACTGTTCTTTGATTTGTTTTGAGCCATTTTTTACCCAGAATTCGTGAGATAGTGTTGGTAATTTCAGTAAAAACAAAGACGTGTTGATTATTTTTTCTCTATCCAAAAAATTCGTTCTAAAATATGTTAATAATAGCCATCACGCCATTTCCTAGTAGGGGTAGGCAAAGAGGATAGAACTCCATACCACTCTGTCGTGACATACTTCCTTTGCTTCCTCTACATTCATCCATCTTTTCATGCACATACGCCGATTATTCCGACTTTTCACATGCCCATTTTCAAGTACTTGTCGTACTTGGTCATGCCACGTCTTTTTCGGCCTTCCTCGGCTTCTACATCCAGGCGCACTTGCATTTAAACTTCTTTTAACCGTTCTTTCATCACTCATTCGCTCCACATGACCAAACCATCGTAAAAGCCCCTTCTTAATTTTGTCGATAATGCTTATCTCAGCCTTGCACTCTGCTCTAATTTCAGCATTTGTACACCTATCATATATAGTCTTACCACACATTTTGCCTGAGAGATCGCATTTCAACAGCATTTAGTCTTCTTTCATCCTTCTTCTTCCAACACCACGCTTCACTACCATACATAAGGGTTGGTACTAGAACTCCGTTGTGTACTGCCAATTTTGCTTCCTTCGATAGGTTCTTATTTGCCACTATCAGATAAAGTTCGTTTTATTGGGTCTTCTAGGCCTCTTGATCCTTGCTTTGTCAGTTATATGATTTTTACTGTCTTTAGATGGCTGATTGACTTTTTTCTTTTCAGATGAAGTTTGTATTATTGCTTCTACTCGGCGCCTTGAGCGTGTCCTTGGCTGTGGACACCTACGATGGCTACAAGGTGTACAGAATGTGGCCCAAGACCCAGGAACATAGGGACTACCTGAAGTCCTTGGAGGACAGTGATGAGCTGGACTTCTGGGCGATGGGAAAGCTGGTAGACAAGCCAACCGATATCATGGTCAAGCCCAAGGACCAAGAAAAGTTTGTCCAAGCAATGATCAGCGCCGGCATGAAGCCAGAAATCTTCGTCGAAGACGTTCAGGCGTAAGTCTACATCATTTTAAAAATGTACATTGAACTTAATACACTGATTAAGATACAATTGAATTGGTGCATCAGTTCTATGCCCTATGCACCATATTATGAGCGGATAAGGAAATGTAGTAATCATCATCACTGCCATCTTGTTTGCTCACGTCCTCTGCTGAATATAGACCTCCTCCTGCCGCCTCGACTCCTCCCAATCCTGCGCCTTCCCCATCCACGTAATCCAGAAAACTTCTTGATATCGTTGACTCATATCATCGGTGGACATTCTCGGGATCGAGAGTTTCTAGGACTCTACACCAAAGCATGTTTCGTCCGTTTATTGTCCGTCATTCTAGCAATGTAACCACTTTTTTTGACTTAAACTAAGTAATTCTACCATGGCATGAACATTGTTAAGACTAGCGTCAGAATAGTTGTAAGAGTAGAGTAAAAAATATACCGATAGCACTAAAAGAGGTTGGTATGAATAATATATAGAAATAACTAAAAATTAACCTAGAAATGTTATCAAGTACGGTTTTACTTGTCAATGTTAATCAATCAAAAACTTTAACAGACATTTTTGAGATTGTACATAATAGTATGATTAGTAAAACGCCAATAATCTAGATTTATTTTTAATATCAAAAGTGTGATTTTATCGTTGGTGAATTTTAATATTGTTAATTAAAATGTCTTTCAATCGATAAAAAGGACAATAATCCAATCATAACAGGGAAAAACCCAATTTATTTATTTTACAAATATTAAAATTGATAAATTTGGCTACCGTGCATGAGGTCGTGGGTTCGATTCCCGTAGGGGGTCAACATGAAACATTTATTTACATGTGATTTTCATATTAATATTTCATGTGTGATACCTACCTTGGACTGATACTGAAGCGTTTGACTGATCATCTTACCTTCATGTAATAAAATGAGCAAGAATCACTGCACTTGGTGTACCGATGCAGTGCCCTATGCACCATTGGGTGCAGATAAGGGGAAGTAGTAGTAAAAGTAAAATTCAAAAGTCATAAAAATACTTTCCTGTAAATTTTTTTTTTTTTTTTTAATTTTAGTATTGTTTTATAATTGTTTTGAAGTTTTCGATTTCAAATTACCACGAAAACACTAGCCCGCGTTGGCCACGCCCCTTTTACGTCACTATTCATGTAGCCCTTGACAATGAAACTAAAAATGCGAAACATAGAAGCGAGACCGAATTATGACGTCACGGGGGGCACGAAAAATAGTGATGCGTTTTCGTGAACAGGTATTTTTCAACAATTTTTCTTCGAAAATTGCGAATGAAAACATTGTTTTACAACATCCATATTGATTTTGATATTAATATTACGATTTCTAAATATATTAATATAATATATTCATCAGTTTTCGTAATGCTTGATATTTCCCTATTTACTGATGTGGTATGGAAGCATGTAAGAAGATGGACAAAAATATCATAATTTGTTCAAGCTCTTTGTGAAAAAGTCCAGTGTTTGTCTACAAGAACTAGGACACACTCAAAACATTGCGTTGTTTAGAAGATCGGCCATCTGGACTTAATAAATAATAAAACAACTGCAAAATAATTAAACAACTGTGTATTTATTTTAGTAACATCAACAAAGAAGAAGTCGGCAACTACGCCCGCGCTGGCATGACATGGGACAAATACTACCGATTAGACGATATCTACAGCTGGATGGACACCCTCGCTTCCACCCACGCCAAGGCCTCCGTCATTGTCGGAGGAAACACCTTTGAGAAACGCCAGATCAAGGGTCTGAAGATCAACAACGGCTCCGGCAAGAAGGCCGTCTTCCTGGAAGGTGGCATCCACGCCAGAGAATGGATTTCTCCCGCCACTGTAACCTATTTGACCAACGAGATCCTGACTAGCACTGACCCTACTTTCAAGAAGATCGCTGATAGCTTCAACTGGTACATCTTCCCAGTCACCAATCCTGATGGTTATGAATACACCCACACCAACGTAAGTAATTCTTTTTATTCGAGAGTTTTTAAAATAGACTGAGTTTAAATATATATCCTTAATCAGAATCTCGTTATAGACATCATGATAGAGACGAAGGCTAGATATTTCAAATATTGAACATAGAAATCTTAACATTATTATTTAGGCGTTTAGTAGGCGTAGTTCTCACAGAACATTTCACATTTGATGACATTTTTCTATATTTTTTGTCATTTTTAGCACTGGTAACACCTATTGAGAAAATTGCTAAGCAATTGGCAAAAGAGGCTAAATTGGCAGTGCATAATGGAGTTCTGGGGCCAACCCTTATGTATGGAAGCGAAGCATGGAGTTGGAAAAATAAGGATGAAAGGAGATTGAATGCAGTTGAAATGCGATCTCTCAGGCGAATGTGTGGTAAAACTATGTATGATTGGTGCACTAATGTTGAAATTAGAGCAGAATGCAAGGCTGAGATAAGCATTATCGACAAAATTAAGAAAGGTCTTTTACGTTGGATCGGTCATGTAGAGCGAATGGATGATGAAAGAACGGCTAAAAAAATATATGATGCGACTGTGCTTGGATGAAGAAGTCGCGGAATGTCGAGGAAGACATGGCATGATCAAGTAAAACAAGTGCTTGAAAGTGGGCATGTAAGAAGTCGGAATAATCGACGTGCGTGCATGTGAAGATGTATGAATTTGCAGGAAGCAAGAGAAGTGTGCCAGGACAGAGTGGTGTGGCGTTCTATCCTCTCTGCCTACCCCTTCGGGGAAGTGGCGTGATGGTTAGTTAGTTAGTTATTTGGCAATTTTGTGAAATGATCTGTGAGACTTCATACTAATAGAACATCTGAAATTTGTCATATTACTATCAGATGATGGGCGGAACGGGAAATGTTGTTATACATCAAGTCGCCGCTTATCCAAGCCAATGACAGGCCATAGGCCCTGTAAACGCCTAGATAATCCACATTCGTTTCCAGTGTTTCTCTGTCTCTGTTGGGATATCAATAATTTACTAACAATTCAATTTCTAAGATTTTAAAAATATACATGTATTCGAATTAAGTGTGAGCCAACCATTTAACAGTCGTAATCCAAAATACCAAGAGACCTATGAGTAATAATTCTTGAAATAGAGATGAATTTTTACCTGATTTAGCAATGAAACATCTTAATTTTGACAGACGAGACTCTGGAGGAAGACCAGGACAGTCCACAGCGCAACTTGCATCGGAGCTGATCCCAACAGGAACTGGAATGCTCACTGGATGGGTAAGGATATGTTTTGCATATTAATGAACAATTTCACTGCAACGATGGTAATCATAAATGGATGAAATTGTTCTTCTTCATCACATGTTAAGAAGATAATTTTTTTTAGTTTATAAACCACATTTTGAGTGTGTTCAAATACTTGTAGACAAAAACTGGATTTTACCCATTATGGGCTAACATTAATTTTTATCTACAGATAAGTCATTTAAATTACAATTATTGACATATCAACAGATATCTAGATGCCTAGATATCTATATTACCTTCCTAACCTATGGCTATGTTGAGATGTCAATAATTGTTATTTATTGTGTTAAATTTTGTTATTTTACCAGTTCAAAACTTAGATAATCCAATCCAATCCAATCCAATCTCGTTGCGATCTTGCGACATGGCCTGCACAATAAATAATTAAACAAAATATTTGATTGTTTTCCTTGCATTTTTCAATATCTCATAACATGTAATCTGACGATCTTGGACTTAGAATTGGACGGTGAATGATGGATTAAGAAATGGTATCTTCTTAAACTACGAGATATTATTTTGATAAAACTCCCAATGCAATATTCCCTTTTTGTGCCTCGTGCAACAACATTTTCTGAACTTGAATGAACATTTAAAAAAAGATATTACAAATATGTTTTGCAGAACAAGGATCAAGCAGTGTATGCTCTTCCGAAACCTATGCTGGACCTAAGGCTTTCTCCGAACCCTGCACCGCTTCACTCTCTGCCTTCATCAGGAGCATCAGCTCTGAGCTGGTTGGCTACATCGACTTCCATTCCTACTCCCAGCTTCTGATGGTACCCTATGGTCACACCACCAACAAGCTTGGAAACTATGCTGACACTGTTAGTAAACCCGGTTTTTTGTAAGCTCGTATACACCCTTCTCTTGTGAAGTTGACGAAGTTGGAGAGTGTTACTATACTAATCCAACTGGATCGTCAAATTCATTGAAACTTCATCGCGAAAAAACTTTCGTTATAATTTGCAAGACGCTTCTCGTTCTTTTGTCAACTGTTACATTCCAAAATACTTTGCCAGTGAAGAGTTTATCTTTCAATTGAATTTGTAAAACAACATTAATTTGATCTGGTAACATACCTTGTTTTTAAAGGTGTTTAAATGTTGTAATCTGTACATTTTTTAGGTTGCTATTGGTAATGTGGCTCTTGCTGCTTTGGCCAAGAGATACGGAACCAAATACTCCCCCGTTGGAAACATCGCTGAAGCGATCTGTAAGTATATTTTAGAATTTCTTATTCTAGTTTATTTATACCACTTTTTTTTCCCAGTTTAAAAACAAAACGCAACATGTATTTTTTATACTATAAACTGGGGCCCTAGGGCCAAACAATCCCATTTTAAGTTTTCTTTTAAGTAAATTCACTAAATGTATGTATTGTCAACACTTATTTTTGATTGATTTCTGTTAAAACTAAAATCTTAAGCCATATGAAATCATTTTTGGATCGGTAAACTTAATAGTACTTTATACCACTACCAAAAATCTTCTCCGTGTTTGTTTATCCAAAACGGTAGTCAACAATTCGTTTATCACATCAATTCTTGTTTTTAAATTTCCAGATAAAACCACAAATAATAAACTTACTAACAAATTAATTGAATATTATTACTAGTCAGTCTACTAATGTACGTCTATTGGATGAGCAATTGGAAACGCCTAGTTAAATCTCCTTATTCGTGATTGTTCATACCTTTGAATCTTCTAACTCTAGGTCCTGGGACCTTCAAAGTAATGGCGAATCACTTTTTAAAAAAAGCGAGCGAAACAAAATTATAAATCTCCGTCATCCACTAAGGCTTATAATTGCCTATAACTGATTTGCATTGGAATGCATGGTACAGGAATACATGGGACAAAAGACAATGCTAATCTTTTATGTTAAAATCAAAAAACGATTTTTTTTGTTTCTACGTGATTTTATTAAGTTAGTGACAATTGTTTCGCCTTGTAAGGGCATTATCAAACTGTGGCGTTGAAACATTTACATTCTTATTTTATACAATACTAGCTGATACCCGTCGCGTTGCTGCCGCAGAAGAAACAGGTAATTCTAGAAATATCGATTGAAAGTTGAAAGATTTATCTCGTTTCTTTGGGAATTGGTAATAGAAGGAATGCTTTGTATTTTCTTTCTGATGATAAATGCATTTATGAAAATTGAATAACTCGTATAATGTGTATACTCGTATGTATAAAGGTATAGTGTAAATGTTATTTATTTTATTTTGGTGACTTTATTTTTCAAGTGCTTCATGGTAGGTATTTATAATATTATTTTTTGTTTATCCGTCTTTGGCATAAACAATTAAATTTCTTGGCTGTCCGACTCGTAAATTTAATATGAGGACTTCTATTACCCTTGAAAAAGACACCCAGGGACATATTTTTTTTTTTTTAATGTGTGTGGCAGGTCCGACGCATGAATGGAATTTACTCTTAGATGAAAAAAAGGTGCGTCCGTCAAGTTGGATTTCAAATATAAACTCTATATTCGAAAACAGGTCACCCAAAACCCTTTAAACGATACCAATCTTTATTTTATGAAAAAAGATGTGCGTCCGCCATCTTGGATTTAAATAAAACGCTTAATTCAAAATCAGGACGCCCGTATCGTCTAAAAACGATACCCTTCTTCATTTTATGAAAAAAAGGTGCGTCCGCCATCTTGGATATCAAAATAAACTTTAAATTTGAAATCAGTACGCGAATACGCCCTAAAAACGATGCAAACCTTCATTTTATGAAAAAAATGTGTGTCCGCCATCTTGAATTTCCGAATAAACTCTTAATTCGAAATCAGGACGCCCATACGCCCTAAAAACGATACCCATCTTCATTTTATGAAAAAAAGGTGCGTCCCGCCATCTTGGATATCAAAAAAACTTTAAATTTGAATCAGGACGCCCATACGCCCTAAAAACGATACTCATCTTCATTTTATGAAAAAAATGTGTGTCCGCCATCTTGAATTTCCGAATGAACTCTTAATTCGAAATCAGGACGCCCATACGCCCTAAAAACGATACCCATCTTCATTTTATGAAAAAAAGGTGCGTCCGCCATCTTGGATATCAAAATAAACTTTAAATTTGAAATCAGGACGCCCATACGCCCTAAAAACGATACTCATCTTCATTTTATGAAAAAAAGGTGCGTCCGCCATCTTGGATTTCAAAACAACCTCTAAATTCGAAATCAGAGCCCCCAAGAACCATTAAAACGATACCCATCTTCCATTTGTGAAAAAAAGAGACAACCGCCATCTTGGAATAAAAAATAAACGCTAGATTCGAAATCAGGGCCCCCCAAAACCATTAAAACGATACCCATCTTCATTTTCTGAAAAAAAGGGACGACCGCCATCTTGGATTTAAAAATAAACGCTAGATTCGAAATCAGGGCCCCAAAAACCTTTAAAACGATACCCAACATCCTTGTATGAAAAAAAGTTGCGTCCGCCATCTTGGATTTAAAAAAAAAAAGCTAAATTCGAAATCAGGGCCCTTAAAAACGCTATATAAGCTTTATGTACTTAGCTATGCATAACTATCGGATACATGGCGTATCTAAAATTCACCCGGAACTGTCACTAAATTATATCAAATACACAAATACAAAAATTATAAAATGGATGTTATAATGCAGGAACCTTCCCAGGAGTGAATAAAACAACCCTCTAGAACAACTTATTGCAATCGGATAAGCGGTTTACGAATCTATAAAGGACAAACATATATACAAACTTACATTCATTTTTATATATATAGATTGGCTTATTAGTTACAGTTAAGAATAGGGAGAGGAACATCTGTGGATTTTTACGAAATTCCTGATTTCAGTTGGTCTTTAATCTCTTTTTGGGTGAATTTTATTGCTTTGCCTACTCACTAGTCAAGGAATTTCGCTAATTCACAGATGTTATTTTATATTATAGGTACATATTATTCATTATTTCAGACTGAATTTACAGAATTCAAAGAATTGTAACATCTAAATTAAAAGCAACTTAATAGTAATTATATAAATCTAGGTATCAAAGTTTTATTTAAACATAGTTAGTAGTGGCGAGTAGAAAATGTTAGTTTGTCTCATCATTTTATTAGATTAAGATTGGGGTCTTTCATACTTTTGTTGATTTCTAATTGTTCTAACAAATGTAATCGGTAACCTTTGTTTTCAACATGTAACGGAATGGGAGCATTATTATTTTCAACGATATGTTTGTTTTCTAATAAATATCATGGAGTTCTACAAAATAAATGCCATATCAATCAACAATGCTAATCATTAAAGCGAACATGAGCCTTATGGTAACATGGATATTTTTAGCTTTGCTTTTAAAATGGCTGATGACTGATGACTAATTTGTTTTTCTGCAGATCCCGCTAGCGGTGGCAGCATTGACTGGGTTAAGCAAGAGTTTAACACCCCCCTGGTCTATGTCTACGAGTTGAGGGACACAGGAAGATATGGTTTCGTCCTCCCCCCCAACCAGATCATGCCCAACAACTTGGAGATCATGGATTCCATCATCGCCTTGTTCCAGGAGGCTGCAAAGAAGGGAATCGTCACCTTGGCTTAGATTCTATTTACCGTCAAATTTATATAAATATGTTAAAGTAAAATCCAAATAAAAAACAGTTTTAAATATTTTGGCGTTTTATTCTAAGATGTGTAATCACGAGAAGTAAATTTGACAAGGAGAAAGCTCGTTGGAAGTCAATAATAGCGTAGCTGATAAGGAGTTGTCAGGACTATTAAACAGCTGCGGCTGGAGCTGGGTCCTTTCCCCCCGGTCAATTATTGTAAAACGAGGCAGTTCATAAATATGTAGTGTGTTTCTTTAATATGATACTCAATGGAGTAAGAATATGTTCGTTTATAAATATATATATATAAATTATTATAAATAATGAAAATAAAAGTTCAGGTATTTAAAAATAATATGTACATTATACATATATAGATCACCCATGGTTTATTATAAAACAGAAAGAGCATCAGAACGAAAATTTAATCAGTCATTATTTTGTTGTTTGATTCTTTCGGGAATATCATGTTGTTTTTTTTAAATATTAAATCACCTACTAAATTTGATATAACCAGATACCTCTCCCAAAATATTCTGTTGTAATGATGATTGGGTAGTAATAGAGTAATAGAGTAAAGGAAACTCATTAAAAATCTTACAAATAATATTACAAGATCTAGAAAAGTATGAATTCAAACACTTAAAACTAAATAAGAAATATTTTTTAAATTTTTCAAAGTTTGCCAGATTATTATTTTGTATTTTTGGCACAACAATGACTATAATGGCAATTATACACACATAAAAACTCAATTGTTTGACTAAATGGAATTATTTCAACCACGAAGTAAATTGCAATTTTAAAGATTTAAGAAATGAATTGAATTTTTATTGACCCTGATCAGGAAGTTGATGTTTGGACTAGAATCCGTAACATGAATTAGCAAAATTAGGGATTTTGGTGACAAAAACATTTAATTGTTTGTTGAATGACCTAGCTATTGTTAAAAAAATATACAAAATTAGGCATAATAATTTGAGAAGATAGGTAATGCTAACTAGATTCGAACAATGGTCAAAGATACTAGAAAAACCCACTCTTCCTTCGATAAGAAATAATCGATTTTAGACAAACAAAGAAATAATCAACAGGTAATACTGATTACCGCTTCAAGGCTAAAAATAACTTTACAATAATAATATATAAGCTTATAATTGTATTATCTAAAATCAGACGTTGAGTGACTGCCAAGGTAAAATTATATTCAAAATAAAACATTTCGATGACCGAAATTTTCTTACATTATTTTTAATTATTGATGACTACAATTTTATTATGTCTTTGCACTTAGATGAAGATCTTTTTACTTCTTGCTTTGGGCGCCTTGAGCTTAGCTTCTGCTCGAGATACCTACGATGGCTACAAGGTGTACAGAATGTGGCCTAAGACCACAGAGCAAAGAGATTACCTGAAGAGCTTGGAGGGAAGTGATGAGCTGGACTTCTGGGCCAGCACCAAGTTGATTGACAAACCTACTGATATCATGGTCACACCCAAAGGTCAAGAAAAGTTTGTACAGGCCATGATAAGCGCTGGTATGGAGCCAGAAATTTTCGTAGAAGATGTCCAGGCGTAAGTTTTTATTATAACCATTAAATTGAATCAAATATGTACTACTCTCCCTTATCTGCACCCAATGGCGCATAGGGCACTGCATTGGTACATCAAGTGCAGTGATTTTTGATCATTTTATTACATGAAGGTAAGATGATCAGTCATACGCTTCAGTACCAGTCCAAGGTATCACACATGAAATATTAATATGAAAATCACATCTAAATAAATATTTCACGTTGACCCCCTACGGGAATCGAACCCGCGACCTCATGCACGGTAGCCAAATATGTACTTCGTTTTAATTCACTTAAGTTTGTAAAGGGTAATCTTGAAAAATGAAACAGATATGGGATTTTCCAGTAAAATTAGGTTATTTTAAATATTACAAAGCGTGAAGAGAAAAATAAGCGACTATACAAGGAATAGGTAAAAGACTAAATGTGAACAATAAAATAGTAAATACGAAGGAAAAAAGGCAAACAGTTTTATTATTCTTATTGAGATGTGGTTTTATAGATTCTTTTTCTTATAAATTTCGTCTTTCAAAGTATTAAGTTAAGTTTGTGAAGGGTAATCTTGAAAAATGAAAGTGACATAGGATTTTTCAGTAAAATTAGGTTATTTGAAATATTAAAAAGCGTGAAGGGAAAAAAATGAGCGACTAAACGAGGAATAGGTAAAAGACTGAATGTGAACAATAAAATAGTAAATACGAAGGAAAAAACGGCAAACAGTTTTATTATTCTTATTGAGATGTGGTTTTATAGATTCTTTTTCTTATAAATTTCGTCTTCCAAAGAATTAAGAGATGATCAAATGTTCAGTTCAATGATGAAAAATGTTCAATTTTTAAAATTCTAGTCGAATCAACGTAGAGAAGATTGGCAATTATGCTCGTGCTGGTATGACGTGGACAGCTTACTATCGTTTGAACGATATCCACACTTGGCTCGATGAATTGGCTGCCGCCAACCCCAAGGCATCGGTAGTCGTCGCAGGTTCTTCCTACGAAAAGCGCCAAATCAAGGGTCTGAAGATCGACAATGGTTCTAGCAAGAAGAGTGTGTTCTTGGAAGGTGGAATGCATGCCAGGGAATGGATTTCTCCAGCCACCATTACATATTTGGCCAATGAGATTCTGACAAGCACGGACCCAGAATTCAGGCAAATTGCCGATAGTTTTAACTGGTATTTGTTCCCTGTGTCGAACCCTGATGGTTATGAATACAGTCACACCAACGTAAGTTTAAGTAAATAATTAAAGGTATTGCTAATATTGCAAATATTTATCTTTTTTAAACATCAAAAGTGACTTTTAGTTACATGTCAGGTCAAAACATTTGTACAGAAGTTTTGGGGTGTTTTCGTATTTTGTGATGTGATTGATTGTCCTGGAGGCGGTTGTGGATTCCATATGCTCCACATAGGGAGCGAATATGGTATATGGATGGATGGATGATTCATGTTACCTTGCGGGTAAACTTAGATAATTAAAACTATTCAAACAAACTGATGTAGGAAAAATGACAGCATTTTGAGAGATAACGATAATGATAAATCTATTAATTGAAAATAATAATATTAAAACAATACTGCAATCATTATAAGAACACCAATGATAATATATCACAAAATTTCAACACCTACGGTTAATTATATTGTTGTGTTTGTCATTTGAGTAGTAATTACGAATAGCTTCTGATCCTAATATTTGTATAGATTATAAAAATCAAGGCTTTGATATCTTATATCACTTCAATGAGGAAAAATAAATGAAGCATTGTTGTTTATGTCTCAAGATAGTTTTGATTTACTTTATCAATTATATTTATATATAGAAATCGTTTTTATATATGTATTTATTTTGTTTTTGCAGACTAGACTTTGGAGGAAGACTAGAACTCCCTACTCAGCACTTTGCCATGGAGCTGATCCCAACAGGAATTGGAATGCTCATTGGATGGGTAAGGATCAAAATGTTATTTATTTCTTAACAAATGTGTGAAAGGTTATGTATGACAAACTACGACTTTCACGCATCGATATCTCGTTTACGTATTGTAAACTCAAGACAGAATCTGGACTTTCTCGGTGTCAGTCGATCAAGATTTAAACATTCACTGAATCAGACTAGATCTTGTCTTGAGATTGTCCACAATTTTGTCGTAGCTTTATTTATTTATATACTTTGACTACAAGTAATTCAACAATGTGACAGTATCTATCATTTTACATTTATCAACATTTTATACTTGCTATGGTTTTACTGCACATCAATTACAGAATCACACAGCATTATAATTTACAATTAATAATTTAATATTACTTTCCCCTTCCTGCTACTGTTTTAAAAAATATATCAGGAGCCCATTATCAAATCCTGACCAAGTCCACTTTTGATCATTTCAAGAAAAAATACAATTTCTGTCGCTGACTGTTTTATTTTATCACTGGGTTAACTTTAATAGAGTAAAATAACAATGGAAAAACAAACATCCTCTGTAATTTTGCAGTATTTAACCAGAAAATCATTATTTAAATTTGGACTTCACTTATTTTGCCACTAAAACGTGGATTTGACTTGTTTTGAAAATTAGTACGTTGGACTTGACTTATTTTGCTACCGAATAATGTGGACTTGTCTTGTTTTGCGACAAATGTAAAACATTAAATATTGAAATATAATGAAGGATCAAAGATGGCGGCGAAAAATTCGGTGTTCCTATTGGTTAAAATGGACTTGCCATTTTTTGACACCAAGGTACCCTGGACCTGGCTTTTATTTGAAACTAAGTAGCATATTCTGTTGTACTTTACTAAGGAAATAAGCGGACTTGGTGTGTTTTGATAAGAAAACATAAGTTGTAAATAACCCAATAAATATTATGACATCTTAACCTCTAAAATTAAAAAAAAATGGACTTGGATAGGATTTGATACTAAACTCCTGATATATACTCATATATGAAATTATGTAATTGTGTTTAAATGGACCTCGGGGTGAAGATTCCTAGGAAGACTATGGCATGGTATGGCATGGTCCCAATAATCGGTGCAACCATGATGAGATTCATAAACGTGTAGGAGCGTGAGAGTTTTTCCCCTTTGAAAAATGACATGACAATTGGTTGGGTATTCTTTTACGTTTTCTGTCTTTTTTTGTACCGGAGGTGCTGGGTTTTCGGATCCCGTAAAATTTTGATTTTAAAAAAGTTTTTTCTTTTAGAACAAGGATCCAGCAGCGTATGTACATCTGACACATATGGAGGACCCAAAGCCTTCTCCGAAAATTGCACTTCTAGCCTCTCCGAATACATCAAGGTCATCGGCAAGGACCTTGTCAGTTACATCTCCTTCCACTCTTATTCACAACTCCTCATGGTGCCCTATGGACACACTAAGGAACATCTTGGAAACTACGCCGACACTGTGAGTTAAAAAGCTTCAGCTTTGTAATTGAAAGAATTAGAATATTCTGGTCAAATATTTTTGTCAATGCAACAAATTTTAGTGTAATATGAGTTCAAAAATAGCAATATTCTAACACGTATAAATAAAAAACCTAAGTAAGTCACTGTCAACACCAAATATATCGTCTTCAATATACAGTATTGCAAAATAGATTGCTGTAATGTAGAAGTAAAATGTTCACATTTCTGTTTGGTCATTTATATTAAATTTGTATTTTTAGGTTGCTATCGGAAATATTGCACTTCAAGCTCTGGCGAAGAGATACGGAACTAAATACTCCCCTGTTGGAAATATTGCAGAAACAATTTGTAAGCATTAATTTTATATTTTGGGCGTTTTTCTCGTCTTGATGTATTTTAGATTAATGAAAGCGTCAAAAACCATGAAGGTACATTTTTTTTCTCTTGGTGTTTGTAAAATCAGTGCTCTAACAATTTGATAGTTGACCTGAATAACGATTTGGGATTCAATTTCTGAAAGCCTTTAAATTCCTGCAAGCAATCATCATAAATGAACTTTTTCCTTTCGATCCATAGAAGTTTGATACCGAATAACTTTAGTAAGTAGTATCTTCTAAAATTGCATCGTAATTTACACACATGTATTGTATTAAAACTAGTCTAGGTTGCATTTTTTTGACAGTTCTCTATTTATAAAAGTAACATTAATTTGATTTAAATGGCTTGATTTAGAAATTTAAAAAAAATGTCGTTATCATAACTAACTAACTAACTAACTAACCATCGCGCCATTTCCCGAAGGGGTAGGCAGAGAGGATAGAACGCCCCACAACTCTGTCCTGGCATACTTCTCTTGCTTCCTCCACATTCATACATATTCTCAAGCACGCACGTCGATTATTCCGACTTCTTACACGCCCACTTTCAAGCACTTGTTTTACTTGATCATGCCATGCCTTCCTCGACTTCTACATCCAGGCACAGTCGCATCATATATTTTTTTAGCCGTTCTTTCATCATCCATTCGCTCTACATGACCGAACCAACGTAAAAGACCTTTCTTAATTTTGTCGATAATGCTTATATCTCAGCCTTGCATTCTGCTCTAATTTCAACATTAGTGCACCTATCATACATAGTTTTACCACACATTCGCCTGAGAGATCGCATTTCAACTGCATTCAATTCACTTTCATCCTTATTTTTCCAACTCCATGCTTCGCTTCCATACATAAGGGTTGGTACCAGAACTCCATTATGCACTGCCAATTTAGCCTCTTTTGATAAGCACTTATTAGATACTACCGACTTTAAGGCGTCGTTATCATCATATATTTATTTCCAATCACATGTGGAACATGCGGATTCCGCAAACTGCATTCGGCCTCCAGATCTTGTACATTTTCAAGTCAGGCGCATTCCCAAGTTTTGACTTAACTTTGATCCAGGATGCCGGGAATCTGGTTCCTGATTCATTTGATTCTTTACAAATGGATTATTAATCTTACTTCTAGATCTTGCCAGCGGCAGCAGTTTAGATTGGGTTAAGCAAGAGTTCAACACTCCGTTGGGTTACGTCTATGAACTGAGGGATACTGGAAGGAACGGATTCGTCCTCCCCGCTGACCAGATCATCCCCAACTGTTTGGAAATTGTAGACTCCTTGGTGGCCATGTTCCAAGAAGCAGCTAAGAGAGGAATCGTTGAATTGGTTTAAATTCTTAAGACAAAGTTTAGTAATTTTACTGAATTGTATATATTATTATGATGTTCTTACAGTAAAGATTTTTCAATATGAGTTTGTCTTATTGATTGTTACCATTATTATCTCCTGGATGTTGCGCATAAGAAATTAATATAACTAACTAACTAACCATCACGCCCTTTCTCCGAAGGGGTAGGCAGAGAGGATAGAACGCAACACCATTAAAAGCCCCACCCTTTCCCTAGACTGCTTTAAAGAATATCGAGTCTTCTTTCCGTCCAGCCAACTCTACCGATTTTTTCAACAAGCTAAACCGCGATTTTAAGATTGTTAGTTTGATAAAAATAAGGATGAATTTACGTTATGTACGCGAACAAATGCTTTCATTGCCCCTACCACTGTCTCGGCTTATGTATTATAATTGTCATTGTTTCCACCCAAACCAACCAGAGTCGGCCCAAATTAACAGTGGTATGGTATGTTAGTTTCTACCCCGATCATTATTTATTAGTAATTACTACCACCCGTGTGGAGACCGGCATACTGCCTCGCCAGGCCCCCCACCCCAGACATTCACCCGTGCATCCGCGGTCAGGGTCTCCATGGAGGGGGATTAGGGAAAAGAGGGGAGGAAACGCCACACCACTCTGTCCTGGCAAACTTCCCTTGCTTTCTCCACATTCATAAATCTTCTCATGCACGCACATCAATTATTCCGTTTTTCACACGGCAACTTTCAGGGGGTTTAGTAATCCATAGGCCATATACTACGTATGCCTCTCAAGAGCCTTAACCATGCTTGCCTATTTTACAAGGCATCAGGTTTTCGGCGTCCTGGTCGTCCACTGTTAACAATTCGTCTGCAGTTTGCGTCAGAGCTGCGGGACGTGGACTTGACTTGGGGATGCACGGGAGCTGGTGGCCGATCGCTTGGCCTGGAGGCAGTTTGTGGATTCCATATGCTCCACATAGGGAGCGGATATGGTTTGATGATGATGATGACTTTCAAGTATTTGTTGATTGATTACTAAACAGTAGACATTATTGTATATATATACCTAGGCATAAAAATGTAAGTATGTACTCAAATTAATAAATGAATTATCGGGTGTGCCTTAACTTATTCACCACCACTTAAAGATTCATTGGCTTCATGCAATTAAAATAAAAATATTGAGTTCGCCATTGAATAAAATTATGTTACGCACTGGCTAACAAATTGCTAACAATATTGATATTTTCAACACAAATCTAGTGCATTTTAGGGAACAGTGTCTAGATGCCATCTCTGGCGGTAATGAATAGCTACCTACTGTGTAATAATTTAAAAATGTATATGTAAATGCCCTATGGGCGTAAAAACAAATAAATAAAATAAATAAAATGTTAAAAATAATAATGCCAGGTTTTTTTTTTAAATTTGAAATTTTCCACAAGAGTACCATATGCGATCATAATATGTTATAAGTCAAAAAAATCATCTTCATTTCAAAATACCACTTTAGTTTATTATGATTTCAAGCCTTTTTTTTGTTATAAAAATTTCAATCTTAAGACGAAAAATGTTGTATATTCCGTCTTGGTAAATGAAAGAAAGTATGGAAAAAAACGTTTTTTTTTGTTTTCCATTTCGCCTGAAGATTCTGTAATAATTAAGCTATGCTTTATCTGCATTGTTTATCGTAAGCGGGCTCGGGTATTTTTGTGCCTTTGGCGTTTTGTGTACTCAAACTATAAGATACATAAATTATACGTACATTATCATGAACTACGTGGGTAAAATTTGATATAAAAAGGTTAAATTTGGTATTCGGAAAAGCACTAGAATAAAAAACTACTAATTTTGTGGGTATTTTTTTCTACTTCTCGATGGTAAATCGATTGTGATAAAATAATATGGAAAACATTATCTTCAATAGAATGGTATATTTTTCATATCGTCGTGAAAATATTGTTTCTATATCCAAAACAAAATGAAATATCATCTCTCTTAGGTAACACTGTTATGATAAGATAATAAAATAAATCTAATAATGCACAATCAAAACTAGAGATAAGTCATTAGTTCTTGGGATTCGATACGGTAAGAATCTATAAATATTACTATAGACTAGTGTTTCTTAACCCCCATTGAAAGAATCGCCCACTTTTTCACAGTAAAATAAATTATCCAACGCCTAACAAAAAAACGAAGTTCAAAAACCATGCAATTGATTTCCTAATCCAAGTCCAAAATAATGAACACATACGTAAAAAGTGTCGAGCCTCGTACCGTACGAAACTTTCACTCGAAGGTGATATTTTCAACCTTTTTGAATGAAGAATAAGGAACATGATTTTAATTATTACTAGCAGTAACAGTTAAATGCTAGCCCTGCGGGTCTTTTCGACGCTTCCGCGCCTCGATTTTTGGTTGTTCTACCTATAATTGATTGGCTAAAAGTCCCAACCATTGATTATTAAGTAGGTACCTACTCTTAAGAACCGATGGAGATTATTTTTTCCGCAGACATAACTGAGATTTATTTTTTCGGCTGAAATCACTGATGTACACTATCATTTTTACGCTAATAATATTATTTAATAATATTATAGATGCCCTAGATTAAATGACACAATGGTTAAAATGATTTAATGATTAAATGACACACCACTCGAACTTCTGCAGCGCCCCCTAAATGCTGAAAACTTAAAAGCGCCCCTTCAACACTGCTATAGACCAATGACCATTTTTTTGCGTTTATCTATTAAAATGATCGCTTGTTGCATTGATTTCTAGATGAAATATTTATTCTTAGTCCTCCTTGGAAGCCTGTGCGTCTCATCAGCCCTAGAAACATACGATGGATACAAAGTGTACAGATTATGGCCGAAAACGCTTGAACAAAGAGATTTTCTCAAAAACCTAGAAGATAGTGGAACGTTAGACGTTTGGTCAATATCGAAAGTGCCCGATATGCCAACAGATGTAATGGTCCCACCAAAGGATCAAGAATTGTTTGTCAAGACGATGAACAATGCCGGTTTAGACCCCGAAATTTTCATTGAAGACGTTCAAAAGTAAGTCGCACATAACAGATAGCTGTAATTTGTTTTACCGAAACAGGTTGACGTGTATCTGTAAATAAAATCCATGCAGTATTCCAAAATTTAACGAGAACTGACATAATAAATCTACATTGGTGTCAAAGACGTGCCCTGACCCCCGATATAAAACAGAATAGAATATAATGTTTTTTTATTCTTTATTTGATGTTGTACACACAGTGCTATGTTTAGTACAAATTAACAGAATTTTCAAATTAAGGAACATATAGAACATAGCACCAATTATTACGTGGACAACACAATGTACAAGACAAATTTCTAAAGACGTGAAGTGGTTATGTTATATCATGTGTATGTGTGTTGTTGAATGTGTGTGGAGTGTGGTGTATGTGTTGGGAAATCTAAATAATTAAACGCAGGAGAGGATAAGTAAAGAGAAAAAGGATACCGCCGTCCTGGCAGACCGTCGATGACCATCCTACGGGTGTGTTCGGGGGAGCTGATAGATGCGGGCCCGACGTGGCATGTTATTCTCACGCCTCTCGTAAGAATGACATTCCTGACTTTCTTTTAACTTATTAAAAATAGCAATTTAACTTTTGACCCCGTTATTCCGCCTTATTTCATTGCCAAAGAATCTGCTCTATGGTAAATGAAATCTCGCGCTGAGACTTTTGTCTATGATCCCCTTGCAAAGCAACTGTCATGGCGATCGGACGTCGCTATCTTTTCTACAGGCCGTCCCGACCTAAAAACCGAGGGCATTATGGCGAATTCGTAAGTGTTGTAGTTTTTTTAATATCAATCTAAAACCCCGAATCAAACTACGTATTACAGCCTAGTTTCTCTGATCTTTTTTTCAGGTCTAATGCCCTTTTTATTTATACCCTTTATACTTCCCTGACATAATATTATAATATTATAATTTAAAATGCCCTAGACACGGATCGGTGTCTAGGAGCTAGTTACCGAGTGTCACACGCTGACCGGTACATTACAGAACGCAGATATTATTCTATATCCGTCATCTCTCACGCGTGAAATTTCCGGACCACGTGTGAGGATATATTTACAATTTGATGCTTCACAAGACTTATTTACAAAGCTTCACCTCGTGCATGTCCTGATGTGGACACTGCACATTTACGATACATGGATTCTTCACCTCTCTTCAAAATTTCACCACTACGAAAAATTAAAATTCTTAACCTCCAAATTTACTTCATTCATCTCAACACTAGACTGCATTTTCTTTAATCTTCGACGTACAACTTTTTATTTGTAAATTCCAGTATGCATGATTTGATGGATGGATTCATTACTTAAGTTTTCAACCTATATTTGTAATTATATCTTTATTATATCTTGTCAAAATTATAACCTATATACTTACCGTGCCTAGCACATCATCTTGACCTTGTGAACTTACTTATTTTTAAATTACACACATTGAAATTCTGTATCCTTGTTTTATTTATATTCTGAACTCTGTGGTATTACAATCCTTGCTTACTTCTATAAATTTTTGTGAGTCTTTTGTTAACTGATTGAGCTATGCAGGTGAGCGTCTGAGGATGATGAGCAAATCAGGTAAGCCTCACAGCCTCAACGTTACAATATGCAATGTAAAACAGTTGCGCTTTGGTTTTTCAACAGATACTAAATCCGACCATCTTTGAAACGGTAAACCGTAATGATTTAAGGTTTACACAGGGCATTATGGATGCCAATTTTTCAATTTTCACTGAAAAGAAATTATCGTTATAATAGTTTTCTTTGTAACTTTTTTAACCATCATTAATTTTTTTCTTCTTCGTAATTATTGGTCTCATTTTACACTCCCTGTTGCATTTTCGAATTAGCAGAAACCCATGAAAAGGCCTCCGTAGTTATTGGAGGAACAACTGATGAAAATCGCGATATCAAAGGTTTGAGGATATTCAACGGAGATGACAAGAAGAACGTTTTCCTTGAAGGAGGAATTCATGCTAGAGAGTGGATAACTCCTACCACAGTCACCTACATGGCTAATGAAATTTTGACAAACAATGATACTGACTTTAAGCGAGTAGCAGATAGCTTCAACTGGTATTTGTTTCCAGTAATTAATCCTGATGGCTACCAATACACCCACACCAACGTAGGCAAATCAATGTTTTGTTTTTGTGTAAACACAACGACCCTACAAATGTAGTAAAAGCCAAAACTCATTTAGGCCAAAATGGCTTTCACGAAATTGGTTGCTAGAAGGGTGGTTAAGGCCATTTTAGGTTTTACTACATTTGCTGCTCAAAGGGTCGATAAATATTATATTTTACAAAATATTTTGTGTGAAAAATAAGTTTTTTTAAATTTTGACATAGAATCGACTTTGGAGAAAGACAAGGACAGTCTACAGTGCGAATTGCTTTGGATCTGATCTGAACAGAAACTGGGATTCAAAATGGAACCGTAAGATATTAATTAATCAAATTAGCAATTTTAAATTATTATTATTTATTTTTACATCCATAAATTTCATCATTTATGGAAAACACAAAAATTTATGACTTAAAAAAATATATGCTATATTACAGCAATAGATTTTTATTTAACTGTTAAAAATATTTGAAAAACCGATTTCTAATTGTATTTTATCTCTACGGCCAGTAATTAATTGGCCTTATCAGATAAAAGTTCTGAATTCAAAAAATAAGTTGAATATTTTTTTTCAATATTGTATTAAATTTTGCAGAAGCTGGCACTGGATTTTTGTGTTCATCAGATACTTATCCTGGGACCAAACCATTCTCTGAGAAATCTTCTGCCTCTCTTTCTGCTTACATAAAGACCATCAGCTCAGATATGGTGGCTTACATCTCCTTTCATTCTTACTCTCAACTTCTCATGGTACCATATGGATACACGAAGACTCATCTTGGAAATTACAACGATACAGTAAGAAAGTGTACCTTTCTACCTATAGCTGGTATATTATAGACAAACAAGGAAGATAAAAACTATAATTTTATACCATTTGGAATTATTGTCAAACAAAATACAAAATTTCACGACGCATATACACCGTGTCCCACGATGAGACCGCGAAACTCCGGAGGGTGATTGTTCATGGTATTCTGAGAAAAAAATCCTTATAAAGTTTTTGATCCGGGCATTTCCAATAATTAATTTTAAAAAAGTATTCGTAAAAAGCGACGAGTGTAATACTGGCTTCTGTTTGAAGTGCTAGCGGCGGCGGGGTGGCGGTGGGCGGGGAGGAGTGGGGGTCCGCTCTGGTACGCCTTGTACGGACATTCAAAATTCGAATTTCATATCTGAATCTTTAGTTTAAGTTTCAAAAATATGTGATTTCTTCGCGCTTATTGGTGCAGGTCACGTGGTGTGAGCCAGTTCAAAAATTGACGGTATTACACGCGTGAATTCTTATTCATATTTTAATAATATTTTTAAGAAATTAGAATTGAGTTTTTTGAAAAACTTTATTAAGATTTTTTTCTCAGAATATCATGAATAATCACCCTCTGGAGTTTCGCGGTCTCATCGTGGGACACGGTGTATAACTAATAACCTGAGAAAATATGTTAGCCTGAAGAAATCTTGGTAGAAAAAAAGGAAGGTCTTGGATAATTTTCTGTACATATTATTTATTTATTTAAAACTTCATGTACTATTACATAGCAAAAATACAAGGGCGGGCTTATTGCTTTTAAGCGAGATCTTCCAACCAACCCTCAGTTATTTAGTGATGATTTTTATTGTACCGACTATGGGTGGAAAGACACAGCTTTAAAATTACATAGCATTACTTACAAGATTAATATACTTACTAAAAATATGACTGGGGAAATGGAAAAGAGGAAGGAAGAAAAGGGATAGGGAAGAGGATGAATGAAGAGTGTTTTAGAGGTTTGAGGAGAGGTAGTTATGTTGCTTCAGACGTTTCTTAAAAACAAATACGGGAGGGCGCATCTTTTACATCCCGTGGTAAATCGTTCCATAGTCTTGCGGCCTGGACAGTGAATGATTTCGTAAAAAAGAAAGTGTGATGCCTAGGAATACAGAGTGTTTTTTCATTCGATGAGCGTAGTGATATTATGTATTTAAATCTGTCTATTATATAATATAAGTCTTGAGGTGAAATATTAATGTTTTGTTTGACGGTTACAAATTTTGATACTAACAACTTTATTTATGTTAACTTCCTCTTCTTTTTTTATTGCCAGCTATAAGAAGATTGGTTTATCTAAAAAAAATCTATAAAAGAATGTTATACTTAATTTTTCAATGAAATGAAATATTTTAGGTTGCTATTGGCAATGTAGCAATTGAGGCATTGGCGAAAAGATTTGGGACCAAATATACACCAACGGGAACTTTGCTGAGGTTCTTTGTGAGTAATCCTTTCTCTCCTTTATCGAAACCAAATACTGCATTAAATCATGCGCAGTGTGTCTTAATCTTAATATAAATATAATATCAGTGGGGTGTCGTCCATACATGCGGTAAATGCTCCGCATGCCTTATTAATAAAAAAAACAACATTTTTATACATAAATGAAGTATATTGGACAAAGAGTGAGATGTGTGACGAGTGCGATAGCCAGGTACATTTAAAGACAGTTCAGCAACCAGAGCCCGACTATCAAGACGTCCACTAAGTACGTCATACCATGATAATACCCATGTCACAAGAATGTGATGTTCACAAGAACCTCTATAGTTAAGGTCAGAGAACCTGCACCGACAATTAAGTTGTCGTAAAAACGTCCACCAATTTTTTTCAACTCTATATGTCTTCAAGTATGAATGACGACAGAGTGGCGGAGAAATGGCATGATGGTTAGTTAGTTAGTTATAGTTGGGCCATTTAATAGGTCACATTTGACACTTCATCAAGATTCAACAACATAACCTTGTAAGGGCGGGTATAAAATATTACTTATTTTTTTTTTCGAAGTTATAACTACACAATTGCTTAACTTTTTTCAAAACGATTACATATTTTTTTGTAATAATGACAAAATAAAGGTATTTTTACGATTTACTTTCACTAATAAACCATTCTAAACATAATAAACTTTTTCTGTTCTAAATATCGTTACAATGTTGCATCAGCGATCCTTTCTTCTAGAGGTGTTACCCAAAATATCGAATGTTGATAAGTAGAATCGAATGATTACTTGTGAAGGAATATTTCACCATAGACGAATAATTAAAAAAATTACGATATAAAATAATATACATATAAATAATAATATACAGGGACTCGACTTATGATTTTTAAAATAAAATAACAGTATCTACAAACACTTTTTCATAGTAAATGAATTCGATTCACATAATATAAATATTATGTTTGAAGTCCGAATCGATTCATTCACTTTAATTGGTCACCTCACTATTAAAACTGACAAATGTCAAATGTGACCTATTAAAATGGCCCTACTATAGTTAGTTTATATCTGTCACAAAATGAATGCTCAAAGTTTTTGCATGTTCTAAATTTGACGATTAATTTACAGATGCTGGAAGTGGCTTAAGCACCGATTGGGTAAAACAAGAGTTCAACACGTCGCTGGTCTATACCTATGAGATGAGAGATAAAGGAGCCAGTGGGTTTCTTCTTCCTACAAACCAAATTTTACCGAACAACCTCGAAGTTGCAGATTCTCTTGTCGCCATGTTTCAAGAAGCAGCAAGAAGAGGAATTGTTACGTTAGTTTGAGAAACCTTTTGACAATTTTCATGTCCATTTCTGAAACTGAAAAACATGAATGAAAACAAAAATAAAGTATTACAATCATAAACAACATTTTGAGTGTGTCCAAATACTTTTAGACAAAAACTGGATTTCACCCATTACGGGCTAATAATTACAATTTGACATCTCAACAGAGACGAGAAATTTGGAAGGGAATATGGATATCTAACCCAGCCAATGACAGGTCATAAGCCCTGTAAACGCCTAGATATCCATATTCCCTTCCAATATTTCGTCTCTGTTGAGATGTCAAATTGTATTACAATCATCATCACTTCAGCCCGTTGAGGTCCACTGCTGGACATAGGCCTCCCCCTGTCGTCTCCACTCCTCCCGATCCGCGCCGTCCCCATCCACTGTCTTCCAGCAGACTTCCTGATGTCGTCCACCCATCTCATCTTTGAGGCCTCTGGTTTCTCGGTCTCCACACCAGAACGCGTTTCGTCCATCTGTCGTCCGTCATTCTGGCAAAATGACCGGCTCATTTCCACTTCAACCAAGCAATTTGCCCCACCACGTCGCAGACCTTTGTCTGGCGTCGGATCCAATCGTTCCTTTTTCGGTCTCTTAATGTTATTCCAAGCATAATTCTCTCCATACTCCTCTGTGCAACTCGCAACTTATAGGAGGATTGCTTGGTGAGAGTCTTTGTTTCCGCGCCATAAGTAAGGACGGGCAGAATGCATTGGTTGAACACTCGAGTCTTGAGTGAGTTGGTATCACAATAAAGCGTACCAAAAAAAATGATTTTGCTAAAAATGTTTAGCACTTTTCATTAGGGTGTCATTACATATTGATGTCAGATTTTATACCGACAATAGTATGATAAACTACCAAACTGTTTTCTTTTACAATGAGGAAATCCACTGCTACCCGGAATTGAATTTTAAAAATGCTTTCGTGTTGACGCGAATATTTAAAAATTTTGAAGTGCGATGAAATATCCCAAAAACGCACGCAAAAATTAATAAAAAATGTTGAAAATAGCATTTATTTCAAAATCTTAAACAATAACGTCACTCCTTGTATCTAAGTGTAGTGTTTCCGGTTTCCGTTTTTTTAAACCCCGTAGCCGCGTTCCATGGCATTTTAATATGGAATACAATATACATACAAGCTTCTATTGCAAAAAAGATGGCCGCCATTTAGTCTCCCTAAACAGCTGTTAACAGTATATGACAATTGAGTCGACGGTATATTTTATCTGTGCTTCCCGCGTCAGTTTGCATAGATTTTTGACAGTTTTGTTACTGGCTGGAGAAATACCATGGCCTTAAACAACCCGTTTTATGACGTAACTCCTGCAAAAATGACGCAGTTAGTACATAGTGGTATTTAGCGCGGTATTTGAAATGTGCAACTTTAAAAAATCGTATCTTCATCAATAACTTATAAGAAAATATTAAATATATTTTTTTTTGTTTAGTTGAATAGTAAGTTTATAGAAAAAAAATACTTGAGAAAACAGTGGATTCCCTCATATTACTCAGTTTCACACAAATAGTTTTGTTAACCCATAACATATGAAATTTATAGCACAATTTAAAAACATCATTAATAAATAATCATTGAAAACAGAAATAAAAGTTCTGCACACGTAGTTTGAGTTGAATAATAATTATAAATCAAAACATGACTTACTTACATACCAATGCCAATGTACTAATAAAGGTTCAATAAAAATAAAAATCTTTTTATTTACACACGTTTTTCAACTTTACGAATATTTTTAAATTCAGCCTAGATACTTACGGAAAGTGATTTGTGTATATTTGTTCATTTAGCGAATCAGATCATTAAAAAGTATGTATCCTTCGAACAAGAATTTCATAAAAGTGACATTCCATACCTGAAAAATACTACCGTGGCTGAGATGTCTAGTTACCCACTACGTCACTCACTACGCCATATTGATGCATCTACGTCATCACTAGACATCTACCGCACACGTTTCGTGTATTGGCCTAAGTGTTGTAGTCTTTAGACGGAGGAATTTGATAATAAGTGGTGTGATGAAATTAACCCTAGGAAGCGAAAATTTGTATGGAAACACCCCTTCTAGTGAATTCTTGTTCGAAGTGGTGAGAAAGCTGTGAAGAGTTTCTATTTCATTGGCTGGATTAAATTAAATTTTTAACTGCTAGCTATGTTTAAAAAAACCGTGTATCGTTCAAGCTTCCAGAGACAATATTTTTCATATTTTTTGCTTATAGACATAATATATTTTTTTGCCTTTTCTTTCTACTCAAACAAAAAGAATCATGACTCCCACATTAGAAAGAATACAGGATTACATGTGCAAATGTATTGATTTCGGGTAAACGGCATTTGAAGCTCAAAACGACATAAATGAAGTTTTCATTTGAGAAATCAATTTTTCAAGCATTATTATAAAACCTAATATAATGACCTTTTTAGGTAGAGTCGTAAAATAATATTTGTTTCCATTTTTTGAAGAAATTTGTACGTAGGACTCTTTAAAAGATAAAAAAGTAAATAATATTACCTAATTTAAGAGCATTTGTCCATATCGACTCGAGAAAGAGATGACAGTGCCAGTAGCGATGCATACACATAATGCATGCACTATGCACATTTGTCCATGTCTATAGTACGCTGCGTCTGCATCTGTTACCGAGCGCACAGTGCTCCGTTTTCGGGAAATAGTGGACATAGGAACCAAAGTCATTATTCCGATTTCGAATAAAATTACGATAGAAAATCTGATTTGCAACAATATACGTTATGTACATTTTTTTGTTATGGGAGATGGGATATGGCAACACAAACCAAGTTTGAGCCTATCCACTACACTCGATATTGTATGATGTCAGTAGTACTTAACAACCAAGATTGTCCTGCTATGGATACACGAACACCGCGACGTCATTCCAAACTCGGTTTGTATTAAATATCGTTTCCTGGTGACGATGGATGTGGACAAACACTCTTAAGATAGGAAATCATTTTAATGAAATTACTATTATAACATAAATTTGATTAAATTCAATTTATTTATTAAAATTTTTATTGTGTCACGGGAAATGGAATTGTGCTAATGCTAGCGCATTCCATGCTCCTGTATGCAACGAAAACGATTTGTGGTGAATTCGCCCCTTCTAGACAAGGTTTAAAATACATAATATAACATTTAATTGCAGCGGGCATGGTAAAAATATTGAACTTTCTATCATATGACATACTTAATTTCATTTGTCGAACATTTTCACACGTGATCCAGTGTGCGACGTGATTTGTATTACAGAATAAACAAATAAATAAGACTGTAATAAATTGCATTATAAATACAGTTCTTGGGTTCATCATTTTCATTCGGTTGAATTTCATTTCTCAAAGGTACACGTCTTTTGACAGTGCATTTAAAATGCATATTTTTTGCCACGTTTCTTCGCACGTTTTGATTATTGCTGGGTGAAGAATAATTAATTTATTGTTGCACATATTTTCAATCGTATCGTGATATTTTTTCACACTGTTAAAAGTACAAACAGTAAAATATATGTTTACATATTTTTTATTAAAAGTCATTTCGTTTTACTAACAATGGACCTTGACAATAGTACAACGCAAAAATAATATATTTTATGATTTAAATTAAACTGTATTTTCTTAATGTTAGCATTTATTTCAAATCCGCAATACTATATTACAGATATTATCAGAAAATCTTATCAAAGATTTTTTTTTTAAAGAAGAGAATCTATAATGCAACACTTATCTTACGACCAAACGCTTTTTGTATATCTAGTGAATCTTTTTAATCCTTAATTATAGTGTGTATAACTTTTTTAAATTTCCACTATTTTTGTCTTCCAGATGGAGTTTCTATTTCTTTTAATCTCCATCTCCTACCTCGGCCAAAGTTCTGCCGATGGGGGTGTCTATGATGGCTTTAAGGTGTTTAGGGTGAAGCCAACGACGGGAGACCATAACACTTTCCTGAAGCAACTCTATAACAGGGACTTCACCCTGAACTTCTGGGCAGAACCCAACTCTGCTGGGATACCTGTGGATGTGATGGTTCCACAACTTGGACATGATGGCTTCACGCAAAGTATGCGGGAACATGAATTAGAAGCTGAAGTGTTCATCGAAGATATTCAAAAGTAAGTAACTACAATGAAAGCCCCACCCTTTCCCTAGACTGCTTTAAAGACTATTGAGTCTTTTTTCAGTCCAGCCAACTCTACCGATTTTTTCAACAAGCTAAACCGAACCGCGATTTTAAGATTGTTAGTGTGATAAAAATACGGATGAATTTACGATTATGTACGCGAACAAATGCTTTCATTGTACCTCTACCACCGTCTCGGCTTATGTATTATAATTGTCATTGTTTCCATCACCCAAACCAACCAGAGTCGGCCAAATTAACAGTGGTGGGGATGTTAGTTTCTACCCCGATCATTATTTATTAGTAATTACAACCACCCGTGTGGAGACCGGTATCCCACCTCGCCAGGCCCCCCATCCCAGACATCCACCCGTGCATCCGCGGTCAGGGTCTCAATGGAGGGGGGATTAGGGAAAAGAGGGGAGGGGACAGAACGCATGTGTGCATCACACATTATCATCCTATCATCCTATCTGGCAGACACTATTTCATACGTCCCCTGCCGTACCTTATCACAATACCTGATTAACTAAACTGTTTTTTGCTAACTAAAAGAAGAACTAGGGGCTCGAGTGGGGTTCTCTAAAAAAAATTTTTTTTTTCTTCTCACAAAAGTTTTCATAAGTATGGCAGATTAAGTAAATTTGCTCAAATTCTTATTGAAACGCGTTTTTTTATTTTGTTTTCTTTAAAAATAGTATTATTTGACTAAATACATGATAATTGACAACAATTTCCAAAAAAAAAATCGGAAAAAAAACTTCGTACTTAATTTTCTCGAAAACTAAGGGTCAAATAAAAAAAAAATATTCTACTAAATTGACTCCAAACATGTAGATTCACTGGTTTCCCGCTTTTACACCAAGTTTTGTTACACCCTGTATTTTCGTAGCTTTGATTATACAAGTAATGATAACACGCTGCTTCACATGCGAGTTCTCTCTGCCATATGTTGAGAAAAGGAGTGAATTTTAAAAACTTTTTTAAAATATTTGATTCGATATCATTATGAGTTAAACCAGTGTTCTACAAGGATTTGGTGACATGATGTTGGTCTTCACTACAATAAAAAAAATACTGTCAAATTAAATGACTAACTAACCATCACGCCATTTCACCGAAGGGGTGGCAGAGAGGATTAAACGCCACACCACCCTGTCCTGGCACACTTCTCTTGCTTCCTCCACATTCATACATCTTCTCATGCACGCACGTCGATTATTCCGACTTCTTACATGCCCACTTTCAAGCACTTGTTTTACTTGATCATGCCATGTCTTCCTCGACATTCCTCGACTTCTTCATCCAGGCACAGTCGCATCATATATTTTTAAGCCGTTCTTTCATCATCCATTCGCTCTACATGACCGAACCAACGTAAAAGACCTTTCTCAATTTTGTCGATAATGCTTATCTCAGCCTTGCATTCTGCTCTAATTTCAATATTAGTGAACCTATCATACATAGTTTTACCACACATTCGCATGAGATACTGCATTTCAACTGCATTCAATCTCCTTTCATTCTTATTTTTCCGACTCCATGCTTCGCTTCCATACATAAGGGTTGGTACCAGAACTCCTTTCTTAATTTTGTCGATAATGCTAAATGTCAATGATGATAATTTAAATGTGTTTTAGAATTATCAACGAAGAAATAGTTGAGTCATTATCAGGAGGCAACATGACGTGGACATGTTACTACAAACTCGAGGACATCTATTCTTGGATGGATGGTCTTCCAAAGCTGTATCCTGGAAAAGTGACTGTCCTGAAAGCTGGAGTCTCGTTCGAAGACAGGGTCATCAAGGGTCTGAAGATCTCGTTTGGTAGAGGAAGAAGAGCTGTGTTCTTGGAAGGGGGGATCCATGCCAGGGAGTGGATATCACCAGCTACTGTGACGTATCTCATCAACGAACTGCTGAACAGTGAGAATCCGGAGTTCAGACAAATAGCTGAGAGTTTTGACTGGTATGTTGTGCCAGTAGCCAATCCTGATGGATATGTGTACACCCATGACACCGTAAGTACAAAAATATACTATTAACCATTAAATCATGAAGTTTTCGATGGAACAAGGCAACAAAGTAAAAAAAAAATAATTATTTCATTGCGTGTTCAAATCTTTGTTATCATCCGTTTTTTTTTTTTTTTTTTTTTTAATTTAGAAAATAAACTTCCATACTTTTACAGGGTGTAACAAAACTCGATGTACAACCCGAAAACTGGTGAATCTACTCGTATGTTGAGACGATTGTGTAATATGACTTTTTGATCTGAGCTTAAAAAAAAATTTTTTTTTTCTTCCCACAAAAGTTTTTCACAAGTATGGCAGATTAAGTAAAATTGCTCAAATTCTTATTAAAACGCGCTTTTTAATAGCATGTGTTTTCTTTATGGATAGTATTAATTTGACTAAATATAAATTTATGATATTTTGATAACAGTTTTCAAAAAAAATTGCTGTGATCGTCACATACTCAATTTTGCTCGAAAACGCTATTTCAAACCGCAAATATGACATCGTAAAAAAAAATCGACTTCAAGTCAATTTTTTGAAAGAAAAAAATCAAAGAACTCCAATGGTTTTCTATATGGATTATTAACATCATGATTTTTGTTAACAATATGCAAAAAAAAATCAACTTCCTACTAGATTTGCCTCGAAAACTAAGGGTCAAAGAAAAAGATAATACAAAATCGACTCCAACAAATAATATGTTTCACTGGTTTCCCGCTTCATGTGTTTTGTTACCCCCTGTATAGACATAAGATGTAAATGTACTTACATACATAAAATTTTTCTCTCTTGTTGAGACATTACTTCCATAATTAAAAAACTCTTGACTAAGGCCTTGATAACCTACTAATGAGGAACTCTCCTAAATCGAAGTTTCTTGTTGTTTTATCATGGATCATCTTATTGGAGCACGCTGAAGACAGACTTTTTAAATTTTTGGAATACTGAATAGTACCAAAGATACAAACCGTTGAATTAATGTTGACATTTTAGGAGAATCGTGTAGGAGAAGCGTGAAAGAGTGTGACGTCACAAAGCATGAAACAACGGACGACTTAAATGCATTCTCTCCCTTTTTTTGCAAATGTACCATTACCAAATCGATTTTAATAATTAAAAGTGATTTGCATAGCTTATTTTATTCATTATTATGTATCATAATTATTGTTGAGAATATTTTTTTCTATATAATGTAGGTAATACATATTAAGAATGATAAATGCAAAAAAAAAACAAAAAGAAAATGAAAAAAAAAATCATATTTCAATGAAGTATTAGTACCTACATATTTTCAAAATTTTATACTTGATGATTTGTAAGAATATTTTTTTAAGAGTTTTCTATATGTAGAAAAAAAATATTAAAAATTATTTATTGAATAAATTAACAAAGTCCGCAAAATACCTTTATTTTACATGCCTATATCGAGTAGTGCATTGTGACGTCACAGCCCTTTGAGCGGTCGTTTTATTCAAAATTCACTTGGAAAGGTCATAAATTCGACATTCTTGGAGATATCGAAAAACTAATTTTACTGTCATTTTTATTTCTTTAAACATAACACATTTTCATAAAAATGAAAAAAAAATAAAACTTTCTCATTATCACGACAATATGGGTAAATAAAAAAACAACTGCAATGCTAAAGAAATTAATGTGGTATTGTTTGTCGATACATTGACTTGCATTTGCATGTAAAAGGGTTATTGAGCTTTTCAAATAAACATTTATTTATGTGTGGGTCTATTCTATGCCACAAGTGTTTAGATCACTTCAACCTCTTTCTTCGTATTAAATTTGACCTGGGGACCTGTATTATTGGTGATAAAACCCCCTTGTGATGTCAACTCCCAACTGTCTTGTCATACTGTCGCAGGTCGTCCATGAAATCAGCGGTGTATAAGAGTCGTTAATAAATTTTATGTTTTATTCTGTAGTGCCATCAAATATATAATTATTTAATAATTTAGAAACTGTAACATAAGAAATTGTGTATTCATATTTTTTATATGATTGTAGAATAGATTTTGGAGAAAAACAAGAACGAATTACACCCCTTCCTGCAAGGGAGCAGACCCAAACCGAAATTGGAATATTCATTGGGGAGGTAATTATTTTTAAAAATTTGCTTATTATTTTATAATTTCATAATTAGATAAAACAAAAAAATTAAATCGCCACATTAGCCTTCGAAAAAGAATTTCAGAGAAATGGCACTCCATACTTTAAAAATACTACCGTGCCTAGTGACAACTAGTGACCCACTACGTCACTCATACGTCATCACTAGGCATCTAGTCTCATCACTACACATCTACAATACTTCACACGTTTCAAAGTATGAGTTTATACAGGGTGTAACAAAACTCGATGTACAAGCGGAAAACCAGTGAATCTACATCATATTTGGAGTCGATTTTTTAGAATATTTTTTTTTATTTGACCATTAGTTTTCGAGAAAATTGAGTACGAAGTTGATTTTTTTTCGATTTTTTTTTTTGCAAATTGCTATAAAATATCATGTATTTAGTCAAATTTATACTATTTATAAAGAAAACAAAATAAAAAACGCGTTTTAATAATAATTTGAGCAATTTTACTTAATCTCCATACTTATGAAAACTATTGTGAGAAAAAAAAAAGTTTTTTTTCAAGATCAGATTTTAAAGTCATATTACACAATCGTCTCCAAATACGATGTTGATTCACCAGTTTTCGGGTTGTACAACGAGTTTTGTTACACCCTGTATAAGTGCTGGAGTATTTAGACGGTGGAAATTTGATAATAAGTGTGGTTACGAAATTTTTTGAAAATTTGTGTGGAAACGCCCCTTCTAGTGAATTTTTTTTCGAACGTTAGCTTATATACTCTAATTTTTTTCAACATCGCCATCATCATCATTCTGTAATCGCTCTTGACGTAGAGCATATGGATTTCACAAACTGCCTCCATGTCAAACGTTTGACCGCCAATTCCCGTGTATCCTCCAAAGTAAGGTCTGGCTTTTTCAACATCAGTTCATTAAAATAATTTAAGTAATGAAATGTGACAAGAAGAAATATAGGCTAAGATGCTGGATTCACATCTCATAGGTTCTGGGTGCGATTCCTGATGAGATCAAAGTCAAAATAGATTTATCATCATCATCATCATCATTCCATATCCGTTTCCTATGTGGAGCATTTGAATTCAACAAACTGACTCCAAGACGAGTCGCGCCAGTTCCCTTGAGGTCCACGTCCCGTGATGACCTTATTAAAATAGGCAGGACACATAACCGGATGGCTTAAGGCTTTCGGTAGGCATACGTAGTCTTAGAAACGCCTTGGCCGAATGACAGTGTAGGTATGCCATGGTGTTTCAGATATTTTCGTTTGTTATTAAGTTCCCTCGAATGAGTTGGTTAATGTTATTGTTTTTTTCTCAGAGGAAGGATCCAGTAACAGCACATGTTCAGAAGTTTACGCAGGCACTTACGCCTTTTCTGATCGAGAAACAAGATCCCTGGCCAAGTTTATAAGGGGAATAGCGAGCAATTAGATGTGTATCTGTCCTTCCATTCTTACTCACAGCTTCTGATGTTGCCTTATGGATATACAGAGGAGCATCTTGATAATTATGATGACGTAGTGAGTAATCCAATTATTATTCTGTTCCACCATAAATTAACTACTGTTCTTCTACCCAAATAGAAAAAAAACCCTTTTGTTTATTTCTTATCTTATTCGCCTCGTAGCACAGTGGTAGCGCATTTGGCTACCGTGCATAAGGTCACGAATTAAATTCCCACAGAGGTTCGACATGAAATATATGTATACATTTATTTTTTTTACCACTCCAACAGGCCAGGACACCCAACAACGTCACAAACACCCAGGCATGAGAAAAATCACTTTAATTTTTTTTTGTGTTCTCACCGGGAATCGAACCCGGAACCTCCGTATCGTGAGTCCAGCGTTTTTAGCCATTACGCTACAGAGGCCGCTAATACTGATTTACATGCGATTTTCATATTAATATTTCATGTGTGATACCTTGGACTGGTGCTGAAGCGTATAACTGATCATCTTACTTCATGTAATGAAATGATCAATATACACTGCACTTGGTGTACCACCAATGCACTGCCCTATGCACCATTCGGTGCAGAGAAGGGAGATTAGTAACTAGTAGTTAAGCGCGTAAAATAAAAAAAAATATTACGTCTGTTTTTTTGCATATTGAGATTTTTTTAGATTGCAGGCTTTATATGAAATGCGATTCATAAAAGCGCACATAAATTTTTACAAAACCAAAATTTTAAATGATTGTATCTCGCTTATTAATTAATCGATTTTCAAACGAATTGTACTGATAGATTTATAATTTTATGTTCTATTTTTCTACATTCACAAAAAATAACTTGTTTATAGCAATAAAAAAAAATTGGCGAGATACCTAAAATAATAAAGCGAATTTAGCATGTTAAACTCTTCATATTCATGACATTATTTTTCGAAGAAGGATCTCACTGTAGACCAGTGTTATAGGTCATTAGATATGTTTCGCTCACTCGACCAATATTTGACCAAATTTTTCTATTATTGACATAATATGCAACCTGTAGATAAAACTGTTTAAATCCACGTCATGTTTAAAATTGCAAATACACAAACGCATTGTTCAAATTTATATAGCATTTGTATGTTAATAGTCATATTTAAACAGCTTGCTGCAAATCAAAGCTCGTGTACAAGAAGAATTAAGAACAGAACAGAATGCAAGACAATAAACTAAACATGGTGTATCAAAACTCGTAGTACAAACCGAAAACTGGTGAATCTACATCATATTTGGAGTCCAATGTGTAATATGACTTTATAATCAGAGCTTGAAAAAAAATTTTTTCTTCTCATAACGTCTTTCATAAGTATGGCAGATTAAGCGAAATTCCACAAATTCTTATTAAAATGCGGTTTTTTAATTTTGTTTTCTTCGTTGATAGTATAACTTTGACAAATAAATGATATTTGATAACAATTTGCACAATTTTATCGTACTCAATTTTCTCAAAAACTATGGGTCAAATCAAAAAATTTTATTCTACAAAATCGACTCCAAATGTGACGTAGATTCACTGGTTTCCCGCTTGTACATCGAGTTTTGTTGCACAATGTATTGGCAAAAAGAGAGGTAAGGTTTACGATAGGTCAGGCACGTGTTGCGAATGTATGTTGAAAGAACGGCAAAAAATACATATGGTTCGAGTGCCTGGACACAAAGTAAATCTGGGTTACTAAATCAAATCACTGATCATGATTTGTGAGGTGAATTAAGAGCATACCACACCACGTGACTCGCGGCCGGCTTCCCATACAAACGTATTCCCCGATTTTCTCCCTGGAATTTATCATTATCTCACATTTGAGATATCGATCAGATGCGTGTTTGCATTGTCTTATTTTTTTAATATTTTATTTCTTAAAAAAGATAATCTGGTACAAGTGCTGGATACTGGACACGTTTGAAAGTCGAAATGAGGTCACTAAGGCTCATAATCGCGTAAAACCTTTTAGCATTGTCTTTTATTCCATGTATTCCCATAACACGCATTCCTTAACGAATTAGTTAAAGGCGATTATGAGCCTTCGTAGAAGATCTACATAGATTGCTATTTTTGCCTCTAATAGCGTAAAATAATCGACTCGCATGCATGAGACGATGGTTTAATAAAATGGAAGCAAATATGATTTTGTTTCATGACAGAATGCTGTGCGTTCTATCCTCACTCCTAATTTCACACTTTGGGGAAATTGCGTAATGTTTGTTATTATTAGGTTGACACCATTTTTATTTTATCCCATAATAAAAATTATGATTAATGGTCCCAACATGACATAGGTTTCATTAATGGTGTATTGAATTAACAGTTATTGCTATCTGGTCAAAAAGTGGCTGTTGCGCACTCTTAGCAGAGAAGATATGGAACCAAGTAATGAAAAGATAGGGAATAACTGTATAGCAGAAAATTTAAATTAATAAAAGTTTGTGGAAGAGAGTTATTGTAAATAAGCTAAGATATCTATACAAAAACTTTCCATGAAGATAAAATTAGAAGATATTCTTTCACATTACTTATGACATATTTGCTTACATTGGTATTACGTGACATAATACTTCAAGGTACATACATATGCTACATATAACATTGAAATAAGGTATCTACCCCCCAGCATCTACCGCTGAACAAGTCTAACACTGATTACCAGTGTTCTAATACGAGATGTGTCTTTACAAAGAAGCCGTATCCCTTCAATGCAACTAATGTTTTTATTATTTATTATTTATTACAGTTTAACACAACCTCTTAAAGTATTTTAACATACCTAATTTTTTAATGACCTAGATTGTCCTAATAAAAACACTTTATTATTTTTCCGCAAATATAAAAACAAAAAATATAAATTAAACATAACTTAATTTTACACCTAAGCCATATAAAAAAACATTTGAAGATGCCTATAGAAATGACCTATAAAGAAAAAAATTCTGAAAATGAACAACTTAGCAATCAAATATTTTTAAAAATAACTGATTATAGAGAAAACAAAAAAAAAAAAAAAAAAAAAAAAAAAAAAAAAAATAAAATAACAAAATTACCACAGGCTGGCTCCATATAATGCAATTTAGGAAATTACCATTGTAACATAATAAATTAAGAAAAATTAAAAAAAAAGAAAACTTTCTTATATTGTCTACTTTCAGACAGGAGTTTTGACGGCAATGCTGCCTACCAACACATATTCTTTTAAATTTGCTGCTTTTAATACTTAAACTTTTCCATTGCGGATTTTTATACGGTTTGGGCCCAAGAATATATAACTTTAGTAGTTTTTTTTTGGTGTTACAAAACATAATTGTTAAGACGCAGGCGTGTACTAACCATGTTCTAACGAATATCAGCTTTGATGAAATGAATATTTTAATAACTAATTATGCATATAGATTTGTCTCCGTCCATATCCCCACATTCGTGAACAGAATTTCATCTGAAAACCTATAGCTTTTCGTAGATTTTATATAAGGACTGCCAATGGGCCATCTCTACAGGATCAATGTGTTGCAGCTGGCATTTATATTTTCGATAGCCTTACAATCGATGGCATAACCCCATATTTCTATTTTCCTATATTGTCATCATTAAATTAATAGGTACTCTACGTGATATTGAATTTCCAGCTTTTGCCAATGCTATAAATAAGCATTGAACTGCAGTAAGATTTACCCAATACAAAGGGGAAACAATGCAGAAACTGTTTGCATTATATTTGGAAGAGAGGAGTGTAGGAATAAGCCTAAATATCCTACAAAAACTTGATAGAATCATAATGGTCCTTTCTGACGGTTGTTAGGATAATCATTACCACTTATGCTTACGCTTGTAATCCCTTAACAAGTTGTTTTTTATTATTTATTAACATTTGTTTTTATTATTATTATGTATTTATTTGTAAAGTAGTACATACCTAATTTTATAACGTATGTCCTAATATAAACACTTTTAATTAATTTGCGCAAATAGAAAAAACCTTAAAACAGACAATTATTTAATATTAATGGCGATATATTTTCTTAACCTAGACCCTTAAATACAGACACTTTTTTTTCTTTTTTTATCTCCTCTGGAATATCTTCAATATACAAACCTTTCACTGCTCGGTGTATCAACGAATTTTGTGACTTAGGTTTTTTACGAAAACGGTAGCCTCAGTCTATTCTATTTCGAGTTTCATGGCCATGTTGATTTTGATTAATATATATTTTTTTAACTCTCTCTTGAGGAATATCCGTTTTGCAATTTTATATACATTAACCACATTACAATTCATAAATATCAAATTGTGAAACTGTCATTTTATTTGTTTCTTTTAAAATGGATATCTATTTCTTGGTTATATTATTCGCATTACCTTATTTTGTAGCACCGTGAGTTTTTTTTATCTTCTTCAGTGGCTAAAAATAAAATATTACTGCAGTAATTTATATGGGGCACAATGATCGCATTATACACCGTGTCCCACGATGAGACCGCGAAACTCCGGAGGGTGATTGTTCATGGTATTCTGAGAAAAAAATCCTTAAAAAGTTTTTTGATCCGGGCATTTTTAATAATTAATTTTAAAAAAAGTATTAATAAAAAGCGACTATGTAAATACTGGCTTCTGTTTGAAATGCTAGCGGTGGCAGGGTGGCGGTGGGCGGGAAGGAGTGGGGGTCCGCTCTGGTCACCGAACGCCTTGCCTTGTGCGGACATTCAAAATTCGAAATTTCATATCTGAAATTGGTGCAGGTCACGTGGTGTTAGCCAGTTCAAAAATGGACGGTATTACACGCGTGAATTTTTAATTCATATTTTAATCATTTTTTTAAGAAATTAGAATTGAGTTTTTGAAAAACTTTATTAAGATTTTTTTCTCAGAATATCATGAATAATCACCCTCTGGAGTTTCGCTCTCTCATCGTGGGAAACGGTGTATATCAATCTGCAGGAATCCGCATTAATTAATTCTTCGAATTCTTTCCAGAAGTAACATAATATTCAAAGATCGTCGATTTTCATAACCTTCAGAATAGGTATATGATATACGGATAATACTTTCCTGGGTTATTTTGCCGTGTTTGTGAGGTTTGCGTTAGGTACCGGTGTTTCGGAGTACATTGTAGTGTTCATTTCCAAGGCTGATGTATGAGAATGTATTTGTGATTATCTGTGAGTTTGTACCGTGTCGCAGTCGGGCTTTGGAATCACTGGGTACTCTAAGGTTTGCAGTCGCAACCCACCAATCTCTGTTCACGTTATTGGGACGCTTGTGTCAGTGGCGGTCGGTGACTTTTTGTAGAAGGGATGCTGGACATCAAATGTTTATACTCGTACTTACTACGTACTAGATATCAAATACGAACATCTAGACGCTAGCCCACGAACAAGATACAATTAAGTACCTACAATGAAAGCCCCACCCTTTCCCTAGACTGCTTTAAAGACTATTGAGTCTTTTTTTCAGTCCAGCCAACTCTACCCGATTTTTTTCAACAAGCTAATCCGCGATTTTAAGATTGTTAGTGTGATAAAAATACGGATGAATTTACGATTATGTACGCGAACAAATGCTTTTATTGTACCCCTACCACCGTCTCGGCTTATGTATTATAATTGTCATTGTTTTCCATCACCCAAACCAACCAGAGTCGGCCCAAATTAACAGTGGTAGGGATGTTAGTTTCTACCCCGATCATTATTTATTAGTAATTACAACCACCCGTACCATTAGGTACCGTCTAAAATTATCTCCATAAATCCATTAAGCTACATAACTCTGACGATGTTTTATAATAATAATATTTGTATGATTTTGTACAGCGCCATTTTTGTAAAAAAAAAACACATTAAGGTCGCTGTAGAAATATCAAGATATTTTAATTGCAGTATTGCTGTTTACGGATAGAAGTCCAAATCTTTTTACTCTAAAATGCAAGGGATGCGGAGCATCCACAGTATGTATGGACGGAACGCGCCTGGCTTGTGTATATTTATTATCTTATTTATTTATATTTTTAATGTTGTACACTTAGAGCTATGTTGGAACAATAAATTGAGATTAATATTTAAGGCATCATATAGCATATCACTAATTAAGTGCACAACACAATGTATAAAGTAAAATAACTGAGGACATCATATTTACATATCATATTTATGTTGTATTGTGGTACGTGTGTGGAGTTGTGGTGTAAGTGTTGGGAAATAGGTTCTAAATATTTAAAGCGCAGGAGACAACAATGGCTTCACTTCTGATTACTATCTCTTATTTCAATGGCTTTCTTTATTCGTATTTTTCTCTCTCGTTCACTAAAATACCTTCAATGCTTCCAGACAAAGCGGCCGGTACTAGCACGGACTGGGTGAAGGCCAATTTCCAAGTCCCAATAGTCTTTACTTACGAGTTGGAGAGACACAGGAGAACATGGCTTTCTTATTCCAAACGGCGAGGAGGTGACCGACTCCATCATCGCCATGTTCAAGGATTCTGCCAGGCTGAAATACCTCACTCTTAAGGATACTTGGATGGAAAACCGGAAGAAAACCTATTACATTTAATTTGATCTAGTTAATTACGTATCTTAAAAAAAAATTGTACGTAGGTACGTTTGGTGATAAAATTAATAATTAATTTGATGCGTCTGTGAGGCTGAAACACTTTACACTAAATACTACCAGTGGCTCTATTCTTTTTGGTAGGACAAGTATATAACGTTTTGTGGTAATCGACTGTTCTCTACAGTTTTTTTTAACACTTTGTTTGGTTATCCACTGACTATCCAAATAGTTCAAAATTGCATCAAAGTATACCTTCTTCATAGAAAAATCTCGTTTATACATTGTTCAAATTATAACACGGCAATAGCCACGCGATAAGGATCCAGAATAAAGCAACTGGATTGTAATATCATATTTATGTAATAATTGATAATTTTATCAAACATATATTTAACACTTTTCTCGTTACTCATAATGGTTACAATATGTTAAATTTTGTATTATATTATTTCGTATTGATTATATTAGTTACTTATGATAGATCATCGTGGTATAAAAAATATGTACATCAGTAAATTATTCATATGGACTCTTATCCGGAGATCACAACCCCGTTCTTGTCTGGAATCGAGCCTGAAACCTCCGAGTCAAGAGTCCAGCGTCTTAGCCATTACACTACTAAGCTGTTGACTTATTACTAGTGAAATTAACATTACAGCTATATTAGCAAATTATCAGTTACTGAAAGACGACTCTTTAAATCGGTGCAAGGTCTGACTTTACTCTTGCACAAATAGTTTGGGTTGATTAACTTCTTATCAAATCACGAACCTATCTATGTATTATGAAATGTTACTCTAAATAAAAATAGTGCAATGAGCTTGACTACCAAAATTTTCTGCGAATGCAGAAACATAGAATTAAAAATCACAAGGACATCGGTGCAATCTGTTTATAAATCGAATAATTATTAACAGAGATACAATCATTTAAAGTTTGATTTTTGTAAAGATTTTGTATTTTGTGACGTCATCGATCGCAAGTGGAAAAAAAACTATAAATGATTGTATCTCACTTATTAATGATCTGATTTACAAACGGATGGCATTAATGATTTTGCGATTATTCGCTTTATTTTTTTGCATTCAAAGAAATTTTGTTAACGCATGTTTTAACTGGTTAAATGATACGTTATTTAACCTACATACTTTTACAAGAGTCACACGGAAAGGTTAAGATTAATAAAATTCTAAAAACTCTTACGTCATAGGAAAAATTGTTTTTTTCTTTTTTTACAACGCTCGCTCCTATGTAGAGCATGTGGACATCACTAGATCTCTTCAGGAGACACTGTCGCCGACCAACACTCTTGCCACCTCCTGTGACAGAGAAATTAAGTATTTTTATAAAATTACTTTATTTTGTAGTAAAGATTACATCGTTATTTTACTAGCAATCGCCTACAGATGTCACTGCAATTTAAATTGTTTTTTTAAGCAGTTTTTTCGACGAAAAATTTTACCTATGACAGGGGTTTTTAATTAATTTTCTGTCCAATACCTATACCTTCCATACACGTCATAAATAAACTCATCCAATCGAATTTAATCCAATCTCCGGCACTATAACCCGTTGGGGTCCTGGCCGCCTTGAAGAAACCCCACTCGCGTCTGGCTTTGGCTACTTCCTTCCAGTCCCCAATGCCCAAAGATACTGTGTTCTTCTCCACAAAATTCAATCACCTTAATTTAGGTCTCTCGATACTCCTTCGACCCATTGGTTTAAGGATCAGGAGCCTCTTAGGTGGTCGGATGTCCTCCATCCATGTAGAGTCTTCCTATCTTTATGTGCCGTGTGATGGGAGGCTTCCCCCATAGGTCACACTCATACCTGTCTAGAAATGAGAATAACCAAGATTAACAGTGATATGCAAAAAATACGAAATGTTTATTACATAACTGAACTCGTAAAAACAAACTTATCACTTAAACTGACAAAGTTAACAAATCATACATAAATCCTTGATAGTAACCTGAATTCACAATGTCGACTATCAGCCCCTATGAACATGCAGCAGAAAATCTAGCACAAAAAGTACGATATGACTGCAATAATCATTTACCTTATAAATAGCGTTCTTGTGTCTATTTTTCTCATTCTGCTGACAAATTCATCAAAGGTACACGTCGTTTAGTAATAAATCTAGCCACAATCGGCAGACCAACGTAAGCGACAAGTAGTAAATTGTGCAAAGAAGTTTGTTTTTAAATTATTGTTCATTATACATTTTTAATAATAATTCGGTAAATTGGAATTATAATGGTTGGTCGTATTGCGCTGGTTACGACGTTTTGCTGCTAGAATATTGCGTCAGTTACGTTGTTTCACTTAACTCAAAAATAAGGTTTAAGTTTAAACGTTATAAGCGACATATTCCAGTATGTGACGGGTTAAATTGTATGAATGTGGAGGAAGCAAGAGAAGTATGCCAGGACAGAGTGGTGTGGTGTTTTATCCTCTCTGTCTACTCCTTCGGTGAAATGGCGTGACGGTTAGTTAGTTAGTTTAGTTAGTTAAATTAATTAAGGAATACTTTCCTATAAAAAACTCAATTCACAAAAAAAGGTCGCTTACGTGCCGATTGTGGCTTAAAATGTACAGTTTTTGTAACGTTTCTTTGGTCGTTTTAGCGAATTATGATGTCCAAACGTTCGTTGTTAAGCAATAGCATCAAATATCAAAGTGTTCTTGGTATTTCAAATCATACGACCAATTCCAAACATTATTAAAAGCAGAGTTGAGAAATAAGTTTTTGTCTTCTATGGTCAAGATTTCGTTTTGCAAAAAAATAACCTTGACAATAATGGTGTGTCTAAGTAACGAAAAGCAAATAAAAAGCTTATTTATATTATATAAGTAACGATCACGTCATTTTCCCGAAGGGGTGAGCAGAGTGGATAGAACGCTACACTACTCTGTCCTGGCACATTTTGCTTGCGTCCTCTACATTCATACATCTTGTACCTACGTACCCTAATTATTCCGACTTTTCACATGACCACTTTCAAGTACCGTACTTGATGTCTTTCTCGGCCCTCCAAGATCCATAGGAGAGAGAGTAATCAAGATACATAGGACTTAGTGTAAGATACATAAGACTTAGTGTACCAATATACAATCTTTACACGGACGAAGATGGTTGTAATTTAACACTTACAAGTTGTATGACGTAACATTGTTTGTGACATAAATATAACAATTTTGTTCACAACTCTCATTAAATGTTGAATACTTTTGGTGCAGTCAATCGAAATTTTCTCTTCTACATTATTTGATATCTATCTTTCAGATGAAGGTTCTATTCCTTCTGGCTTCCATCTTCTACCTCTGCCAAACTGCTCCCGATAGCGGTGGTTATGACGGATTCAAGGTGTTCAGGGTAAAGCCAACGACAGAAGACCAGAACACCTTTCTTGAGCAGCTGTTCGACCAGAACTTCACCTTGGACTTCTGGGCAGAACCCAACTCAGCTGGAATCCCTGTAGATGTGATGGTTCCACCGCATGAGCAAGACAGCTTTGTGAAAAGGTTGCACGACCATGGATTGGAAGTTGAAGTATTTATAAACGATATTCAGAAGTAAGTTTTTTTTTTGTTATTTAATAGTACCCTGATGGAATCATCATCCTAAGAAAGCCATCCTAAAAGATGTTCGGATGATAAAATATATCAGAAGTTCAAATAGAGTAGAGAAGGCAAAGAAAATACTATGTTCTGATATTGCTATAGATACATATATGGGACGATATAAAAATAGAGTAGAGGAGGCAAAGAAAATACTATGTTCCGATATTGCTATAGATACATATATGGGACGATATAAAAATAGAGTAGAGGAGGCAACGAAAATACTATGTTCTGATATTGTTATAGAGTAGAGGAGGCAAAGAAAATACTATGTTCTGATATAGTTATGGATACATATATGGGATGATATAAAAAAATATTTAGTACTGTAAGTTCACCTAGTAAAATAAGTCTACGACTGACATACTACTACTTTTCTTTATCGGCACCCAGTGGTGCATAGGTAACTGCATCGGTACACCAAGTGCAGTGTACATATTATGATCTTTTGTTCATTAGTTAACTATATGAATGCAAGATAATCAGTCGTATGCTTAGGATTGTATAAAGATTGGGTGCCTTAAAAAGTTAACTATAAACATTGGTTGGTTTCAGAAAAATTAACGAAGAAAAAGTCCAATCTCTATCAAGAGGCAGCATGACATGGACAAGTTACCACAGACTCGAGGACATATATTCCTGGATGGACGGTCTTCCAAAGCTGTATCCTGGCAAAGTGACTGTCCTGAAGGCTGGAACCACGTACGAAGAAAGGGTCATCAAGGGTGTGAAGATCTCGTTTGGCGAAGGAAGAAGAGCCGTGTTCTTGGAAGGAGGAATCCACGCAAGAGAGTGGATATCACCAGCGACTGTGACGTATCTGGCCAACGAACTTCTGACCAGCAAAAATGCGGAGTTTAGGCAAATAGCTGAAAGTTTTGACTGGTATATTGTACCAGTGTCTAACCCTGATGGATATGCTTTCACACATCTCATAGTAAGTAAAACATAAGATGAGAAGATGTATGAATGTGGAGGAAGCAAGAGAAGTATGCCAGGACAGAGTGGTGTGGCGTCTATCCTCTCTGTGATGGCTAGTTGGTTAAGCATTTTGAACGTGGAGTTGGGTTAATTTTCATTTTCGAGTATTGAAAATGGAATATATTTAATACTGGAAAATTTAAAGCAATAATTCTTCTTCACTACGAGGATATTTTATTTTATTGTTGTTTTATTTTATTGTTATTTTTACGCCCATAAGGCTTTTACATAGACATTTTTGAATGATTACACAGTAAGTAGCTATTCATTACCGCCAGAGGTGGCATCCAGACACTGTTCCCTAAAATGCACTAGATTTGTGTTGAAAACATCAATATTGTTAGTATACTTGTTAGCCAGTGCTTGCGTTCTTCGTATAGGTGAGTTTGCACTAAAATTGGTCGATTATTGGCTACAGTAAAATAGTGCATTACTACGGATACCTTGACCAGGCACTCGGATACTAATTAAATTTGTTAGTTGACAACAATCTAACATAGATTTTAATACTTTTAACCGAAAGAGCAAATCATTTAGTATTCTTCTATTTTCTTAAAAGATATATTTTAATGCTTATCCTTATGCATTTAAGACATTCCTGTAATTAAAATCTCTTATATTTTACAGCAGAGTAATAATATCTTCCTTCTCTTGAAGAAACGATCATAAATCAAGTTAATTTTAAAAACCTCTCCAGCTTAAGTGTTTTTTTGTTTCTTGTAGAATCGACTTTGGAGAAAAACAAGAACGGATTACACTTTCTTCTGCAAAGGAGCAGACCCTAATAGAAACTGGGATATTCATTGGGGAGGTAATTATAAAATATTAATTTGCAATTTATTTATTTTTAACATTTAATGTTACGTAATTCGACAAAAACCAAACATTGCTGAAGTAACATGTTTTGTTCATGAATATTTTAAGCTCTGGCGTACGTAACACTCATAGCAAGCAAAAATACTAAGATGTATATGTCTTCTGTATTATAAAATAAGATACTGGTCTCATAACTCAGATTCTGCGCTTAAATCTTGATGAGATTACCAAAGTCAAAATATATTTTTTGACAACACTTTGAATGTATACAAATACTTTTAGACAAATTACTGGATTATACCCATGCTGGGCTGATATAAAATTTTATTGATATCCCAACAGAGACAGAGAAACTCTGGAAACGAATGTGGATTATCTAGGCATTTACAGGGCTTATGACCTGTCATTAGCTCGGTTAAGTGGCCACTTAATGTACTACAATATTCCCCATTCCGCCCATCATCTGATAACCATAAATGTCAAATTTTTGAAACTACTATATATATTTGAACTCGTCTTCGTCGTTCCGCATTACAGAAATTTTCTATGCTGGTGACCTCTGTTAAGAAGATTGTTAAGCATTTTTTGGCAATCATCTTTATTAGTGTAGGTTAGGCTCATCCGAACTTAATTACTTACTAGGAGACGCCTGAAGATGTCTCTTGATGATGAAGATGAGCCTTACCTACACTAATAAAGATGATTGCCAAAAAATGCTTAACAATCTTCTCAACAGAGGTCACTAGCATTCAAATTTTCACTAATGCGGAACGACAAAGACGAGTTCAATATAAATAGTAGTTTTAAAAATTTGTCATATATGGTTATCAGATGATGGGCGGAATGGTACATCAAGTGGCCACTTAACCCAGCCAATGGCAGGTCATACACTCTGTAAACGCCTAGATAATCCACATTTGTTTCCAGAGTTTTTCTGTCTCTGTTGGGATATCAATAATATCTGTATTTTTTTAGCCTGAGAAAAAATGCCGAGTGTTTGTGATGATCTCATTTTTCGAGGCCTCCTGATTGGTTGCGATGGATTAATATGTGAATGTATTTCTTTACTTTTGCAGAGGAAGGATCTAGTGACCGCGTGTGTTCAGACGTGTATGCAGGACCTTATGCCTTTTCTGAACGAGAAACGCGATCCTTGGCGAAGTATATTGGGAGAATAGCCTACAAATTGGATGTTTATCTTGCCTTCCATTCTTACTCACAACTTCTGCTAATGCCCTATGGACACACAGAGGAGCATCTTGATAATTATGGAGATGTAGTAAGTATCTCAAATATTTTTTTTTGCACTTGTGGATTTAAGGGAATTTTATATATCCGAGATACTGTAATAAAGGGGCAATTAAATTCATTCTGTCAATTAATTTATTCGAATGTGTTATAACCAGAAATGCTGCTTAAAAATATTTATCTACATATTTATATCATTTAAAAAAAAAAAATTTTTAAATTTGTACTAGAAGCTTTATATTTATTCGTAATAATAACTTATACACCGTGTAACAAAATTTGATATCCAAAAGGGAAACCAGTGAATCTACATCATGTTTGGAGCCGATATAAGAGAATAATTTTTTTAAATATTTTACCCATAATTTTTGAGAAAATTGAGAAAGAATTTTTACAATTCGTAATAAAAATATCATTTACTTAGTAAAATTAATACGAATTTCTGCAATTTTTCTTAATCTGCGGTAGGTACTTGTGAAAGTTTTTATGAGAAGAATTTTTTTTTTCAAAAGTCATATAACACATTTGACTCCAAATATGATTTAGATTCACCAGTTTCCGTTTTGTACTACAAGTTTTGTTGCTCCAAGGATATATTTTTTAGTTTATAACTACTTATTTTATATTCTATCTCCCGACCGGAACACAAAAAAGTATTTAAATAAGATAAAACATAAACATAGCCCATAACGACAAAAAAAGGGCATTAATTACCCATAACCTTTCATCCATGAATTTTTACACAAACAATAGACCTGACCACATGTACAGAAAAATACTCTGCTTACTTGACAATATTTTTTCTTGTTTCAATTTAAATTTATTTTTTAAATTAAAAATTTAACTACCACTTGAAATTGAAAAATCAGTCTTAGCTAGCATCTGAATATAGGCATAGAATTTTAATTGAAATTCTGCGCGTGGATCAAACTTAAACATAGACACGAGTCCTTTCACAATATTTTTATGAATCTTATTAAAGTTTTTGATATACCTTTTGGAAGTAAAAAATATACTTGTTAGAAATAAAGCTACCTGAACCTAGTAAAAATAATGTTATTTTGTTTCCAGTTGACTATTGGTCGTAAAGCAGCGGAGGGATTGGCAGTAAGATATGGAACCAAGTACAAGGTTGGAAACATTGCGGAAACAATTTGTAAGTAAACGCTTTATTTTTCCATTGAAACCCTTATTGATTATTGAAGATTTCTTAAGGCAAAAATATAAATAAAAGTAAGAACTTGACGTAATAATTTTTTTACAGAATCGATAATTTTTTGAAAATGTTGTATGCATATTTCCCTACGTGTATATGTGATTTTTCTAAACTTTGTGATTATTAAAAAATATCGAATATTATTTGAGAACACCAAAACTTCAAGCGCTGCGCTGGCCTCAGATACAATCTAAATGACATGTATTATAACCATAATTTTATGTTAGAATTATTAGAAGCACTTACTTTGTAGTTATTCATTACAATCTACTTAAATAAAAGATTTACTGGTTAAAAATATAAAGCTAACAAAAAATTGGAGAGACATCTTCAGGCGTCTTCTAGTAAGTAATAAAGCTCAGTAGAGCCTTCCTACACTAATAAAGATGATTGCCAAAAACTGCTTAACAATCTTCTCATCAGATGATACCAGCATAGAAAAATTTCGGTAATGCGGAACAACGTAAACGAGTTCAATATATATCAGTTCCAAAATTTGTCATATTATATGTATATGGTTATCAGATGATGGGCGGAATGGGGAATAATGTAGTACATCAAGTGGCCACTTAACTTGGCCAATGACAGGTCATAAGCCCTGTAAACGCCTAGATAACCCACATTCGCTTCCAGAGTTTCTCTGTCTTTGTTGGGTTATTAATAATAAAAATACTTTGTTTTTAACTACTGTTTCTTAATAAATGTCCCGACCGTTTTCAAGACCGTGTCTCTTTTTCAAGTGGTAGTATGCAATTAATTAATTTGATTTATTAATATTTAAATGATTTATTAATAAAAGGTAGTTAAAAACAAAGAGTTTTATTTAAATTGTTTGTAATTTTTTCAAATCGTTCGGTTTAATATAACTTTCAGAAATACCAAGTCTGCGCGCAAACCATAGAAAGATTATTATTAAGGTTCTAGCTAAAATTTTACAATAATTATTATGTCTTTCAGTCCCGACTCACTTTCCGATTATAACAGATTTTCGAATGTTTTCAGACAAAGCCAGTGGTAGTAGTATGGACTGGGTAAAAGCCAAGTACAAAGTCCCTATATCCTTTACCTACGAGTTGCGAGACACAGGGAAAACATGGATTCCTTCTTCCTGCTGAACAGATTATCCCAAACTGTGAGGAGGTGACCGACTCCATCATCGCCATGTTCAAGGAGTCTGCCAGGCTGAAGTACTTCACACTTAATGACACTAGGATTATACAGCCGAAGAGAAGCTTCTTCGATTCCTTTTTTTAGGAAAAAGCTTAAAAAATATGTTTTAATTTTTTTTACCTATGGATACTATTGATTTGACTAAATACAAACATGATAGTTGATAACAATTTGCAAAAAAAAATCGAAAAAAAATCAACTAAGTACTCAATTTTCTCGAAAACTATGAGCAAAAGAATTTTTTTCTTTGTTTTTTACCTATTTTTGTTACTACCTGTGAAAACCTCGGTCTACTCTGTTTTCTTTAAAAGTTTGTTATAATGATTATTTCACTGTTGGTTTTCCTGTAAATAAATAAATAAATTTGAAAAAAAAAATCAACAAAATCGACTCCAAATATTATGTTGATTCACTCGTTTCCCGCTTGTACATAGAATTTCGCTACACCATGTTACACCACCTATAGATGATTCCCAAATACTTGAATTGAAATAAACTTGAAATTTAAGCGCTGTATATTGTTCAACAATGAAGATTATTAAACCATTTTTAATTCTAGTTATTTTCTTATTTATTACTTTTGCACGCTTGAAAATGGTGAGTATTACTAGAATTAAGGATTATTCCATTGATTTATAATACACTTGAACTGAACCCAAAAAATGAATGACACTTCAACTCCGTCAAAACCTCCAACTCCGCCAGACGCGTATTCAGTATTTCTTTAACCGCTGGCAGAGTCGGACGTTCAGAAAACATTCCGAAATGCCTTCCTGTGTAGTTAAAAACCGTGTAAAATCCGTACGGATAAAATTAAGAAAAAAGATAGTGTTACTTTCCACATGTAAGTGTTTATTTATATTTGTTTACATAGCCTAAAATAATTATTATTTCAAGAAACTTTTCTTCTTAAATAATAGCAAACAGTCATTTTAGATGCATGGTAAAATTCATGAACGCTCCTCGTAAGGAACGGGTAAGTATTGTATACTGTTACTGTAACCCTATATTTAGCTCATATCTTTTGCGGTGTGAGGGCGGATGCTTGCCGGCAGTCGAAGGGCTCTGATAGGTCGACCCGTGTAAGAGTATTGAGGTGCAGAATCTTCGTGTCATTACTTTTTCTAAATAATTTACTCTGCAAGGCAGATCTAAATGTATTAAATATCAATCAATTATTTGAAATGATTCAAATCTTTTATCTCAGTTTACGAGTTTTTGCGTGATTATTTTTTAAAAATATTTTTAATATGATATAAACGACATTATTACGATATTTTATAAAGGAATAACAGGATATCCTACCTGCTTGTTCGGTTCTTCGTGCAGTGCTACGTGAACAGGATATTTGTGTCTTTTGTGTCACTATTTGAAACAATATCTGCTCCGAAGTAAATTCCAACTTTTCCTTTGAAACGTCTAGAAAGTTTAACGAATGTCAAATTTCATTACTTGTTATAGAAGTATGAGATAAAAAGAAATGTGATTTTCTCTACTGAATTACGTTTTGTTTGTTCCTCTCCTTTTGAAAGTTTTTTGCTCCGACTTATTGTTTTATCAACAATTTACTAAGCTTATTAACTCAAACAAGATATTAGCTTTGTGAGAGAGTGTTTAAAACATAAAAGGCGTTAAAAAAAGTCATCGACAAAGTATATTACAATTTGACATCTCAATAGAGACGAGAAGTTTGGAAGGAAATATGGATATCTAGACGTTTACAGGGCTTATGGCCTGTCATTGGCTGGGTTAAGTGGCCACTTGATGTATTACAACATTCCCCATTTCACCTAGTATTTAATATCCATATCTGCCAATTACTAGGTTGTTTTGAAACTACTTCATTATACCATATACGCTCCCTATGTGGAGCATATGGAATCCACAAACTGCCTCCAGGCCAAGCAATCGGCCGCCAGCTCCCGTGCATCCTCCCAAGTCAAGTCCGCGTCCCGCAGCTCTGACGCAAACTGTCGACGAATTGTCAACAGAGGACGACCGGGACGCCAAGAACCTGATGCTTTGTAAAATAGGCAAGCATGGTTAAGGCTCTCGGGATGCACGTAGTATATGGCCTAGCCAGCCGAAACGCCTTTGCCGGATGACAGTAGATACCAAGGGTTGCTGTGTCCGTTGCCTCACCTCTGTGTTCCTTACAAAGTCAAACCACCGCACACCTAAAATTCTTCTAAGACACCTATTCTCAAAAGTCATAAGTCTGCTGTCTTGGGCCCTAGTTAGTTTTTGAAACTACTACTAATCCAAATACCAGGTGAAATGGGGAATGTTGTAATACATCAAGTGGCCACTTAACCCAGCCAATGACAGGTCATAAGCCCTGTAAACGCCTAGATATCCATATTCCCTTCCAAACTTCTCGTCTCTGTTGAGATGTCAAATTGTAATTATTAGCCCTTAATGGGTGAAATCCAGTTTTTGTCTACAAGTATTTGGACACACTCAAAATGTTGTTTATAAGTAAATTACATTTCAAAATGAAAATTAAATATACTTTCCTTCAATTACAATAATTGGCGTCTCAACAGAGACAGAAGTTTGGACAGGAATATAGATATCTAGACGTTTACAGGGCATGACCTGTCATTCCCCATTCCAAAATAAGGAATGTTGTAAAACATTCATCTAGTATTTGATGTATCCATTGCCGATTACCAGAACTTATATGTATTTAGGTATATACTCAGTGAAATGGCGCGATGCTTTAGTTGAATTATTTCTATCTGTCATCCATTTCGAAAAATTATACGGATTTCAGCAGAAACTTTTGTGATTGTGAGAGTTATAGGAAACTGACGAACTACTAGTAAATGCCTGAAGATGACTCTTAAATTTGTCATGCTATTTGTCATAATTTTTTTCCTTTTCAAGCTTATAATAATATATATTCCCTCAGGGATTCAACATGAAATTCAATTTATTTACATGTGATTTCATATTAATTATTTCGTGTGTGATATTTTGGACTGGCAGTGAAGCGTAAGACTGATCATCTTACCTTCGCATACTTAAAATGATCAAGATGCATTGCACTTGGTGTTCTAATACAGTGCCCTATGCACCATTAGGTGCGGATAAGGGAAAGTAGTAGTAGTAGTTTTAAAACAACATTTTGAGTGTGTCCAAATACATGTAGACAAAAGCTGGATATTAACCCATCACGGGCTTGCATACAATTTCAATTATTGACATATATAGTGAAATCCAGTTTTTGTCAACACGTAGTTGGACACATTCAAAATATTGTTTATAAACATGACTTGTTTCATTGCTAAAATTATGAATTTCTTTTGTAAATATCCTATCGTGCTACTAAGGATTTTTTATTAAAAAAAATATGCAAATCATTTTTCTCTTCCACTCACAGATTCTAAACATTAAATTAATGAACAACGCAAGAACAAATAAGCGACCTTATAAATTTGTCTTTTTAAAATCCGAATGATTTATACTGCAAAAACCGTTATTGCATTATGATATCCGTTTAAATAGCTGTTACGTTACTAGAATCGGTGCTAGTAATTACACCACAATAAAACTGTCACATAGAACAAACAAAATGGCCGTTTTTCTGCTTTATTTCGATGCAATAACCATTACTGTTCAGTCATTAGAATTCACAAAACTACAAAATGGAGCCCGTAACGTATAACACCTGCCGCACCTGAGACAGCCAATCGGAATTGCTGATTTCAAAATTGGAATAATGTGGGCTTTTCATTGGTTACCTATTCAATATATTCGAATTTTGAAATGTAAAGGTGAGGATCCACTTTGCAATTTAAAGCAGACAGGTGTAAAATATTAAATAAACAAAAAAGTAAACATGTTTGTATCCCGTCCAGTTTTTATATGCAAAGAATTACAACAAAAAAACTTTAAATTCTTCTGATCCCGGTTACCCGTGCTATGTTTCCATCTTATGGACGGTAATAAGTGGGTTTATTTTCATTGCGTTTCCCGCCAATTTCCAAAGGGGAAGAAGATTAAAATAAGATCATATTTGTGGGGAGAAGTGTTAGGGGTAGGTACGGGATGTGATTACAAATTGGGAAATTTCTGGGCCCTTTGGCGTTTGATGCTTATTAAGTGGAATATCGCAGACTTATTTTATTTGAAGTGCCTTTCGTTTTTATACTGCTTGAATAGAGATAATACGGTGATTAAAGAAAAAAAAAAGAATAAGAGGTACCTTAGGATAAAGAAATCTAAAGATATTCAAACAAAAGTTGTCAAATATTGTTTTTACTTTATTCATCTACGAATTTGTTTGTTTGTTTTTATTTGTTTATGGACAGCCAACAGACATACACTTATTTGAAATATTTACAACATTAATTTCTAACAATAATGGCCACTTAAAGGCTATGGGGTAACTTAACAACTTGCCGTGCAGCTGACAAAATTTCAAAACATTTTTTCTCTCTGGTTTGTAGAGTAAAGCGTAAAGCTGTGATTGGTTGATACGCGATTGGGTCACGCCTTCATTATGTATTGTCAAATTTTGCTTTTCAAAATCTATTTGATTTTAAATTATTTTATTTAACCTAACCTATCATTAACCTACTGTATAAATTTCATAATCTATTATAAAGGATATTGCTTTTAAATAGCCATTTGATTAAAATTATTTTATAAAACCCAACATATCTTAACCTACTGTATAAATTTCATAACCTATTATCCATGGATTTAGCAATAGACTAGTCCTCATAAAAAGCACGGCAAGTTGTTAAGTTACACCAAGGCTATCACTTAAGGCTCTAGTCCCATTCTGTTCCCATACAAAATCAACACACTTTTTAGGTACATTCGGTAGCACGGTAACCTGTGTTTTGAGAAATAATTTATACCGCGTATTAAAGATAGTACGTTTATCTAACTCTGTGGCGAAAAAAAAACTTAGGTGTACCATAATAATTTAATATTTAATTATTGAAAGACTGCAAGACCGCGATTGCTTCATTTATTGCGCGCACGGCGGCAGTCGGCAGTTGAGATTCTGCCAGGAAGGACGCGTCTCCACGCTCGTCACGCTGGCTGGTGACATACTCATACAGTTTTTGATGACAAAATCATATTATTTTGTATTGGAGATATACTGGATATGTCTAAATAGTAATCATTTCATAGAATAATTTCACCAAATACATATTTAATTATATTTTAATAGCTTATTTTATTAAAAAACAAGAAAAATATTTCGGCTGATAAAAAATGCCACGTGCGTTACAAACTCGTATCTCTTGTGAAACTTGTAGGTTTGTATTTAAAAAGGGTTGTTTTGTTTTACACATCACCAACATTCATTGCTAAAAGTAAATTTGGCTTTTTTGTATAAACGTAAAATTTGCTTAACACTGCGTTTCCATTTGTAGCCTAGCCTAGCCTAGTAAATATCGAGCAACATAACACTCCAGAAGACTGAATAATAATAATAATTATGATTATTATTATTATTTCCATCTTCTGTGTCCGCCTCGTAGCATAGTGGTAGTGCATTTGGCTACCGCGCATGAGGTCGCGGGTTCGATTCCCGTAGGGGGTCGACATGAAATATTTATTTAAATGTGATTTTCATATTTATATTTCATGTGTGATACCCCGCGTCGCAAATAAAACCGATAATCGCCTAATTCGCTAGTGCGCAGCTTGACCGCCAGATTTCTTTTTACATGACGCGACCTATACTGACGCGTAAGACTGATCATCCTACCTTCATGTAATAAAATGATCATGAGACACTGCACTTGTACCAATGAAGTGCCCTATGCACCATTGGGTGCGGATAAGGGAAAGTAGTAAAAAAAAGAAGATTGAATGCAGTTGAAATGCGATCTCTCAGGCGAATGTGTGGTAAAACTATGCATGATAGGTGCACTAATGTTGAAATTAATGAGATAAGCATTATCGACAAAATTAAGAAAGGTATTTTACGTTGGTTCGGTCATGTAGAGCGAATGGATGATGAAAGAACGGCTAAAAAATATATGATGCGACTGTGCCTGGATGTAGAAGTCGAGGAAGGCCGAGAAAGACATGGCATGATCAAGTAAAACAGGTGCTTGAAATTGGGCATGTGTAAGAAGTCGGAATAATCGATGTGCGACGTGCGTGCATGAGAAAATGTATGAATGTGGAGGAAGCAAGAGAAGTATGCCAGGACAGAGTGGTGTGGCCTTGAAGTTTATTTATACGAAACGGCGCTCTATAAATTAACCAGAATAGTAATAATAATGCGGATTTATTTCAAACAAGTAGGTACAAACAAATAGACCATCTCCGTTTTTGTCAGTTCATCGTAATTTATTAATCAGTCCCGCGTCCCGCGTCAAAAGGTATATTTTTTACTAACGGAAAACAAAATATAAGCATGTAAATAGAATTTACCTTTTAAAATGTTGCAAATTTTAGTATACAGATATTAGTAAAATGAAAATAATCATACTTTGTTGGATGGAAACAGGATGGCCAAAAATGTATTGTACTTAAAACTACCTACATCAAATTCGATTTTGGTTCTATTTCATTATCACAAACGAGTTTGAATGAAAAAAAAATTTTAGGAGTTCTTTAAAATAAATAATAACGCAATCAACAAAAAATAGTACATTAATTTTTTATTTGCATAAAAATAAACTGAAGGTTACAATAATAATTATGCTCTTATTGAAAATATGTAGTTAACTAACTAACTAACCATCACGCTATTTCCCCGTAGGGGTAGGCAGAGAGGATAGAACGTCATACCACTCTGCCCTGACAGACTTCTTTGCTTCCTCTACATTCTTACGTATAGAGTGAGGTCTTATTTCGGCACTTTTCATGACATCAATGTGATATCTATTTGTTTCTAAAACTATTTTTTCCATCACATCGACACAGAGAGAAAGTAAATATTGAAAACGGCTATGTTCGGGATCCGGAATTTCGTTTTTAATGTATGGTAGATATACTGTATTTAGTAATATTTATAATAATAATAATAATAAACGTGTTTATTCCAGCATAACTAAGCAGTTAGTGCAATACTTAGTTAGCCATAGCATAGGTAGAATACAATTATTAATCACAATAAAAAATAAAAAAGCTAAAAATAAGGTAGAATAAATAGAAGGTAGAATAGGTAGAATAAAAATAAATGGTAGAATACAATCATTAATCACAATAAAAAATAATAAAGCTAAAAATAAGGTAGAATAAATAGAAGGTAGAATAGGTAGAATAAAAATAAATGGTAGAATACAATCATTAATCACAAATAAAAAAATAATAAAGCTAAAAATAAGGTAGAATAAATAGAAGGTAGAATAGGTAGAATAAAAATAAATAGGTAGAATACAATCATTAATCATAATAAAAAATAATAAAGCTAAAGATAAGGTAGAATAAATAGAAGGTAGAATAGGTAGAATAAAAATAAATAGGTAGATACAATCATTAATCACAATAAAAAAATAATAAAGCTAAAAATAAGGTAGAATAAATAGAAGGTAGAATAGGTAGAATAAAAATAAATAGGTAGAATACAATCATTAATCACAATAAAAAAAAATAATAAAGCTAAAAATAAGAGTTGTAATTTTAAGTTAAGGTGTTTGGACACACAACATTACACTCCAATGCCGCCACATGTCCAATTCCCACCTGTGTTGCACAAGCTGTTTGATGATGAGGTTGGAGCTTTTCATCAGTCTCTCCCGAAAGCCTGCAACTCGGTGTCTCAGTAGCCCATCCAGTGTGGTATGCGTGCTGTAGCAAACATACCACTCGCGCTACAGTGACGGGGTAATTTCATCAGGGCTCTATACCCATTGTTGTAGCATACCTTCATGTGCCTCGCGTTACCCAGTGTATATTTATACCATAGCTCACTGCCATATTGCTGCGTACACAGTACTTGGAATAATCGCTGTTTTACCTGCTCAGAGCAGTGAGCAAAGCGGCGCGCTAACATATTCGATCGTGTGCAATGAGCACGATACTGGCGCTTTATATCCTCGTCATCGCCACCATGTTCTTGTAGAACATGTCCCAAATATTTAAAGCTGCTTACCCGTTTAATTTCCTGACCTTTTATGAATACTGGCGGTACCCTTTAATTTAAATTTCTGGGGTTTAAAACACAACCAGCTCACATTTTTGGGCATTGTATTCTAACCCTTTTTCTTCTGCAAAACATTCACACACGGTAATTAGTTTACGTAGCCCAGCAAATCGACGGCGCCATCACCACCATGTCATCGCGTATGAGACGGCATTCACCATCCCTCCTCCTATGGTGCATCCGGCATTTTCCTGTTTCAGTCTTTCATGCAGGGCATCCACGTATAGGTTAAACAAGTTGGGAGATGTGATGCCGCCTTGCTTTAATCCTCGGTAAGCTTTGAAAGGTTCTGAGGTTTTTGCTCCCCATTTCACTCTATATATGATATTGTCGTTCCACGTCTGTAAACATGCACCTAGTCATAGGGCATGCTATTGCCTCTTGTATGTCTTTTATTTAAAACCTGGTGCACCACAGTATCATACGCTTTTCTCAAGTCCAGAAAACATGCGTACACTGGAGTATTTCTCCTCACATACAAATTTACAACGCTTTTACGGCGAAAATTGCAATATCCGTTCCTGATTCCCTTTTAAACCCAAACTGATTATCAGTCGTTTTTATATTACCAATAGCTTTTTCTATCATTATATTTTCTATGACTTTTGCCGCCATAGTAGAAATTGCAATCGGCCTATAATTTTCCTTTGTCGTCATATTGCCCATAGGATTTTTAATTATGGGTACTATTATTGAGGTACTCAGTGACTCTGGTAAGAAAGAGTGTCGAAACATTGCTGCGAAGGCTAGAGCCCACACTACATTTATCCTTGCACTAGCATATTTAAGGTGTTCTGCACATATCCCGTCTCCTCCAGTAGCTTTATTACTTTTAAGCGACTTAATTGCATTCTGAATTTCTTTCATTAGTATAGTGCAAGGACTCAGTCTATCCACATTATTAGTAATATTATTGGGCGTTCTACATTTTTTTACAATTTCTGGTGCCTTATACATTGCACTATAGTGGGTTCTCCACATTTCGCTAATATTTCCATCGCCTGTTTATATTTTCAATTTCTACGGGACGTGTAGCTTTGGATGACCTCATTTTATTTGTTTGCTTCCAGAACATTTTGAAGTCAGCAGTCAACATGCTTTTAGCTAATACATCTGCTTGTATTTGTTTTTCGTTCTTTTTTACAGTACGTAGGTTTTTCTTGAAAATCTTTCGCGTTTCCGCTCTTCTCTGGGCGATTGGCCCTGCAGACGGCTTTCCGCCTTCAACCCATGCTTTGAAAGCATTTCGAGCATTAATGTGGCTTAGTTTTACTTGCTCATTCCATCCGGAAATATTCCTTGTCCTAAGTTTTCTGCCTCTTCGCCCATTATCTTGATATACAGATTTAGCAGCATTGTTCATAGCATTTATCGTACTTTCATACCATTCCTTAATAAGACCTTTGTGATCTGGATTCGTGCATTCTACGCAGTTTAGAGTTTCGTAAGGTATTTTTATTCGTTTAAATAAATACTCGGTTTTATCGTAGTATTTTTTCAGTTCAGTTTTACTGAATTTATCCCAGTAGATTTTCTCATTATTAATTTGAACCTTAGTTTTGGCTCTATTTGTATAGCTCACTTCCACTTCAATATGCATCGGAAAATGATCGGACATTTGTTGGTTGACGTCGATATATATATCTGTTATCCTTTGTTCGAGTGAACTTGAGATAACGCAATGATCCACCCATGAAGTGGTATTGTGCGCTTCACTGTAAAATGTAAACGAGTTTTTATCCAGTTTTTTCATGTCATAAATTATATATTCTTTTTCTTGGCAGAAAACGCGTTTAACTCATTCACAAATCTACTATTTACTGGCGCATTAAAATCACCCATAAATATTAATTCATTTGCTTGTGTTTCAGACTCAAGGGCTGAAACTCGACCCAAGATATCCACAAATTCGGGCAGGTTTTCGTTACAGTACACAGGCATATATACGTTGACTATCAGAGTGACTCCACGTCTGTGCTCTATTGATATTGCTCTGCCAAGCGAGGGTCCTCACATTCGATAATATCCGCTTTTCCAATTTGTTTCCTTACCAGAATAGCAACCCCCCCGTAAGGTCTTCCTTGTACAATTTTCTCGGAAGAATCCATTGCCGAAGTTCCAGTGGCCATAAAATCCTCATGGATACTGTTAAGAAAGTTTAGGTCATCTTTCATTAGCCATGTTTCTTGTAGTAAAATAACATCAACATTCTTGCATATTTCGTGTATACCAGGTGCTATACGATGTACTGATTTACAGTTGTAAGAAACATATTTTTATTGTATTATTCATAATGGATTATTATTTTTCCTTTCGCTGTAGTAAAAGCGACGTACATAAGAGTATTTCGGCCAGATATCTTCGTTTAGTGTCGTAGTATAAAAGGATTCAAGAACTCCTATTTTAAAAGTTTTAAAATCACCTGATTTTGTTTGCAGCTCCTCACACATTTACGGACTTCAATATTGTTTTTCTTCAAAAACTCGCTTAGTAATTCACAATTCGTATCTAGACTTAATCTCGATACAACTATATATTTGACATTTTCTATAGCTTTTATACCAGAAGAGACATTACTGCCTCGAATGATATTTTTATTTTTGAATTTTGGCCGTTTATTTGTTTTCAATCGTATTATTTTTATTTTTATTTTTTTTTACAGCTGTCCATTGCTGGTTTAAGTCAGTATTATTATTTACCTTACTTTTTCTTATTATTTATAATGACATCTTCTGGCAAATCAACTAAAACTTCTCCAGCTATTTCACTATATAATTTAGGTGGATTTGTGGCGATATTCACAGATGGCGTTATTTCATTTGACTCACTCGGTAAGTAGTTCTCAAACTGTTGGCTACCCACATCTACATTATTCTGTTTATTTTACCATAGTTTGACGTTTCATTTCTGCTAATTCATTTCGTAGTGATTGAATCATTTCGGAATTTTTTGGCGTTTCCATCTTCAACTTATGCACTTCATTTTTTATAAATGTCAGCTCTTTGAGTAGGGAACTAACATCAATATAATCGAATGTTATTGGAGGTAATTTATTGATATTTAGAACCGCAAATTTCGGTATTTTGACAGGGTCTGTTTCACGTAAGATTTTTATGATATCATTAATATTTCGTTTTTTCCTACCTTCACCAACTCTTCTTGTTTGTGTAGTAGGAACGTAATTGATCAATACTGCCTTCGCAGCATCTATTTCTTCCTCTTTGAAGGAGTCGCAAAGTTGTCCCAAACTGATTTCATCCATCACATCCATCTTTTGCTGAATGAATGCTAGCACTTCGTTAATCACAATTCCACAGGAACATATTGACGTATTCCCGTTCATTTTAATAATCGTTTATTAATATCACCGGTAAAAAAGGATTTTTAATTTCGGATTTCGCGGGACGATACAAAAAAATACGTGTTGCGTGCGCCATCTACCGCCTACCTTTCTTTATTATTATATGATAATAAGAAAAAAAAGTGATACATTTTGACACTCAATAAACATTTTTCTTTTTGATTAAACTTATTTACTTATTAATTATTCTATATAAAACAATTAAATACATTTTATTAAAAGTAAATTAATTAACCAATTAAAAGACAAAACTTATTACGGCATGTCAAATAATAAATGGAATTGTCGTAGTGAGTACGTACATATAAATAAACCGGGATTCTTAGAAATAACATTAGTATTATCGTATTTTTTATTTTACAAAAATACTCTACAAAATCATCAATGTATATTAATTTCTTACGCATCCTGTACTTATCCGAAGCCAATACTAACACATAAACAAATAATATGTGTAATACGAAGTTATTTAAATGTGTGCGTGACAGTAATAGGCCTGATTGGTTCAAAGTTTAGCTAATACTAACGCATAAACGTGTAATATGAAGTTATTCAAATGTGTGCGTAAAGTGGCATGGTCTGATTGGTTCAAAGTTTAGGTAGTACGTATATTCTGACGAACTAAAAATGTTTATGCTTAGAGACATCTGGTGATAGTAATTTTCCCTAAAAAAGGTGACGAATTTATGCATAGAAATTTGGGACTAAGGCCTTAAGTATCTAAAAAAATTGAAACATTTATTATTGTTGAAAATAATAAACATTTCTTAAAATGTTTTAAAATAATGAACATTTATTTATTAAGTTTTTAATAGACGAATCGAGAGTATGATAGAAAAAATCAAAATTGCTTAATTTCTAAAATTAAATTTCGGCTAGTCCCTGATAAAAAGTTGGTTGGTTTTTCGTAGTTGACTGAGAGGCGTTAGTAGTCATAATTGCGATAGGAATTTAATTAAATCTCTAGATATGTATCCGCTTAGCAGATAGGGAAGCTGACCGGTGATCAGAAAGACCCAGGTTCAAATCCTGGAGCGAACGGTTAAATTTTCAAGTGATTTGATGAATACCCAGAGCAACTGTCGTTTTTTCTATCTTTCTTAGTGGTTGCACATTTGGCTACAGTGCATGAGGTCGCGGGTTCGATTCCCGTAAGGAGTCAACAAGAAATATTTATTTTACATGCTATTTTCATATTAATATTTCATCTGTGATACCTTGGACCTTTGGTCACCTAGTTGGTGGCTAATTGAGTAGTACATTTCGTGAGTATACCAGATATGTGGGTGCACAGAGAGAGAGAGAGAGTAAAACAAGTACTTACGTTTTTACAATGGTCGTTTATTCACAAAAAAACTAACTACTGATGCTAAAACTTAAATGAATGAAAAAGAATGGTGAAAAGGGTCAAAATAAAAATGATTTTATATTCTCGAAAGTTGGCGGGAATAATATTCCTTGGATACGAGTGCGATCACGAAGGGGCCGAAAGGATTCTCGTCGTAAGTTCGTACGCCTTCGTACGCGTTCGTCTTCCGTCGTCTTCTCCGCGCGCGCGTGACGTCATTGTTGCCCGCCACAGACCTTACCTTTATGTAATAAAATAAAGAAGAATCATGAAAAATTGTGTATAGCCACATTCAAATAAATTTCGAACCTGCGACATCATGCTTAGTAGTCCCACAGTCCTGCAATTTTTTCAATGCCCAGCAACTCAACACACCTTGATAAAAATAAATACCTAAAATTTCCTAGTAAACGCATTTCTCTTTTAGTAAAAAATGTATGTGGGTAGGTACTTTATTCTCTTTGTAAATATAATACATATTGTATCAACCATAATGGCGTCCGCGTCTCACTCCTTCTCTAGAAACAGAGAAAGAGTAGAAATCCTCTCGGCGTATGATCCTAAGAAGACTGATGAAATAAAACTTTGATGATGATATTCCTGGGAACTTTTCTTCCCTTACTTTTATATTATTTATTTGCGCCGGGTTTTTCATTTATTTTTTTTTCTTTACCCCTCTGCTCTTAAGGGGAGAGCAAGGTTAGATGACTCATTGAGTTTTTGGATTTGTAATTTTATTTTTAGGTAATAAAAAAAAACTGTTATAATTCAACAAAAATGACATTTAAAATAAGTTTTTCAATCCCTATTTTATAATAATCAATATCATTATCATCATATCATATCCGCTCCCTATGTGGAGCATATGGATTCCACAATCTGCCTCCAAGCCAAGCGATTGGCCGCCAGTTCCCGTGCATCCTCCCGAGTCGGGTCCACGTGGACGTCCAAGACGCCAAGAACCTGATGCCTCGTAAAATAGGCAAGCATGGTTAAAGCTCTCGGGAGGCCTAGCCAGCCGAAGCCAGCCAGCCATTGGGTAGATACCAAGGGTTGCTGGGTCCGTTGTTACACTTCTGTGTTCCAGCACAGAACCAAACCACTGCACACCTAATATACGTCTAAGACACAAGACACCTATTCTCAAAACTTACTGAAGTCTGTTATTTTGGGCCCTGGTACGCTCCTATGATTTGCAGTCATAGAGGAGAACAGGTGCATTGCAGGCGTTGTAAAGGCGACATTTTGTTTTAACCGAGTAAACATCCGATCACATTTCATAATAATTTACTTATTATTTTGTTCACTGTTTTCATAAATATATTAAAAATATTTCTTGAAATGAATTATTTGAAATCAAGGAAGTAAAAAACGCTAATTTTAAAAATTAATTAATTAATTAATACACCGCAGTTAGTGCACCGATCAGTCCCCTTCTATGCACCATTGGGTGCGGATAAGGGTAAGTAGTAGTAGTACCTAATAAAAAACGAAGTAACGTAAGTTTTTTCACGTTTTTTTTCGAAGAATCTTGCCCTTATTTCTTCTGTTCCTTAATCCAACTAACCCCATTCTCCCCTACCTTTTCCACCCTCCCAGACTCGGAGGAAAGTTTGTCAGTGTGTAAATAAGTCCGGTAACTTCGGGAGGGATTGCAAAATTGAAAGAATGCTAGAATCATAAAGCCCCATAGTATAAACGTGCCTACACAACACCCCCCTGCTTTATTTCAGGACGGAAAAATAACATATAAATATTATTTATTTGAATGTGATTTAAACATTACCTACTCGTCACCTTTGAATTTTTTTCATGTACCACATTCCTCTAAAAAATGCTATTATAATTATTTGACTGTATATTATGTAATGTTTACAATTTAAGAGAACTTGTAATTGGCTTCAATTTTTGATTTCCTAACTGTGTTATTTTTTTCTCATTTATAAGCTGCATGTTCTCTTGAAAATACATAAAATAATCATAAAAATTCTTCACCGCGATTCGCTGACGCGTTTTGATTGAGTTGCCATTTTATACAACTAGGTAGGTCCTCCACAATGCCACTCCAGATGGCTGTTTATCTAACCCACCACGTTTAATCTAACTACTCAAAAATAAAGCAAGCCGGAAGTAAACTATTTTCATACTATAAAACATATAATTAAAGTTGTGTCTTAGTTTCCGTTCTGTCGAGCGCCTAAAAAGGCTGAAATATTAATTAGGGGTTAGTATGATACTGAGGGCATTTGATTAATTTAAAATATGCAGGAGTCAGACTCATATTAAGTGGTTGAATCCAATATTTGACATAGTTCATTAATAATGCTCTTTACAAATGAGCAACATTGAAAGTGCTACCATGTTAACTCCCCTTTAATTTACTGAATAATGTCACTATATTTATGCCATTTTAAGTGTAATTTATTAAGGAATCCGAAGCAAATGATTTCCCGGCTTGAAAGTATTTTAATTGCGAGTAAAATAATTTAAATCGATTCGTGCTCTGATGGTTTCAAACGTTTGATCTTACACGCATCGCCACATTTACTTTATTTTGTAGTACTAATAATATTTACTGCCCAATAGGTATTACATAAGGTATTACTGATAGATTCAAGACTTCCATATAGTTAATTCATGGCACAAAGCTTAAAAAAGTTCTGAGTTATGAAGAAAATTTTTCCTAGGGCTAACAAGATCATGTTTTTTCACAAGTTTGAGATTCACTGTCGAATTAAATGTCATCTTCAAATTTTACTATTGAAATAAAACAAAAAAAATAAATGCATTTACTTCAAGAAAGAACTCATTAAAAAAGTGCATATTTCTGGTAGAAGTAAATGCTTTGAGTAGGCTTGTTTTTGAAAATCTAAATTAGGGTGTCCAATTATTATAGCACGTTTAATTACTATAGAACCGACCCTGCTTATCTTTTACATTGTAACATTATTCCCCGAAGTGCAAAAATTAATTAATTAATTAATTAAAAATTAATATAATTTAAATTTACTGGTCTACAATAACAAGTCTTATATTTAATACTTCTAACGCACAACGTGTATGAATTAATTTATAGTCATGAAAAAATTCAAAAGTACTACAAACATTGAGCTGATCTTTTTTTAAATCAGTGATTTTTTTAAAAGAAAAACTATGCATAAGTATTTTTAATTTAAATTGGATGGGCGACAAGGTGCTCTTGATGAAACTCGGCGGGGGCAGTCAGTTGAATTTATTTTTTTTTATTTTTTTTTTTTTAAAAAAAGACACCTTTTTTTAAAATATATGAAAAACTAAAAATAATTCCATTGGCACAAATCAAAAAAAAACATTTTAATTTTTGGGAAAAACCATCCTGAAATTTTTAATTGGAAAAAGAAAGCAAAATTTGTTTAAAAAAAAAAAAAAACTGGGGGGGCCTTTCCAAAAAAATTCGGGGGAAAAAAAAAAAAAAAGGCCCCCCCGAGAATTTTTGGTTTTAAAGTTTTAAGGGGTTAAAAAGTTTTTTTAGTTTACAAAAAAAAATTTTTTTAACGGGGGAAAACCAAAAAAAAAAAGGACTTTAAAACAAAAAAAAGGGGGGGCCCAAAAAACTGGGGGTTTTTAGGTTTAGGGGGAAAAAAAATTT